>APFE030798147.1:3068-16318 GCA_000404065.3 Pinus taeda | reverse complement strand
TTATACAATAATGTATAGAAATAATCTGGTTGTTATTATTATTCCCTTAGATTTATAATATCAATCATGGTCAACCATGGTTGATTCTCACATTCTGATAAGGATTGTCTCACTATCAAAATAAATCATGTTTATTTTGATGTTTGTAGTATTTACATTTGGATTTATGATTGTTGGGTATATAGTATTAGGCCCTTCAGTTTAATATTATTCCATTGGGTTCATAATCCCTTGGGCTTTTAGTATTAATCCCTTGGGTTTATTGTTCATTAGGGTTTTAGTATTAATCCCTTGGGTTTATTGTTCATTTGGGTTTATAATATCAATCCCTTGGGTTCATTATTCCATTTGGTTTATGATATCAATCATTGTAAACCATTGTCAATCATAGCCAAACATGGTCAATCATGGTTGATTCTCGCATTCTCACAAGGATTATCTCACCATAAAAATAAATCATGTTTATTTTGATGTTTGTAGTATTTACATTTGGGTTTACGATTGTTGGGTCTATAGTATTAGGCCCTCCAATTTAATATATTTCCATTGGGTCACAATCCCTTGGGCTTTTACTATTAATCCCTTGGGTTTATTGTTCATTGGGGTTTTAGTATTAATCCCTTGGGTTTATAATATCAATCCCTTGGGTTCATTATTCAATTTGGTTTATAATATCAATCATTGTAAACCATTGAAAATCATAGCCAAACATGGTCAATCATGGTTGAATGTCGCATTGTGACAAAAATTGTCTCACCATAAAAAATAAACCATGTTTATTTTAGTGTTTGTAGTATTTATATTTGGGTTTACGAGTGTTGGTTTTATAATATTAGTCCCTTGGTTGAATGTCATATTTTGACAAAGATTGACTCACCATGAAAATAAACCATGTTTATTTTAGTGTTTGTAGTGTTTATATTTGGGTTTAACAATGTTGGGTTTATAATATTAGTCCCATGGGTTTAATATTATTCCCTTTGGTTCATAAACCCTTGGTGTTTTAGTATTACTCCCTTCGGTTTGTTATTCATTTGGATTTATAATTATTGTTTGTATTATTGATATTTACCTTTACTGGATGTGAAGTTTATAATATTAGTCCCATGGGTTTAATATTATTCCCTTGCCTTCGTAATCCCTTGGGTTTTAGTATTTATGCCTTGGGCTTATTATTCATTTGGGTCTATAATATCAATCCCTTGGGTTTATTATTCCCTTTGGTTGATAATATAAATCATGGTAAACCATTTTCAATCATAGCCAAACATCGTCAACCATGGTTGAATGTCGCATTGTGACAAGAATTTTCTCGGCGTCAAAATAAACCATGTTTATTTTAGTATTTGTAGTATTTATATTTGGTTTTACCAATGTTGGTTTTATAATATTAGTCCCTTGGTTGAATGTCGCATTTTGACAAAGATTGACTCACCATGAAAATGAACCATGTTTATTTAGTGTTTGTAGTGTTTATATTTGGGTTTAACAATGTTGGGTTTATAATATTAGTCCCTTGGGTTTAATATTATTTCCTTGGGTTCATAATCCCTTGCTGTTTTAGTATTAATCCCTTAGTTTTATTATTCTTTTGGATTTATAATATCAATCCCTTTGGGTTTATAATATCAATCATGGTCAACCATGGTTGATTCTCGCATTCTGACAATGATTGTCTCACCATAAAAATAAATCATGTTTATTTTGATGTCTGTAGTCTTTACATTTGGGTTTACGATTGTCGGGTCTATAGTATTAGGCCCTTTGGTTTAATATTATTTCATTAGGTTCATAATCCCTTGGGATTTTAGTATTAATCCCTTGGGTTTATTGTTCATTAGGGATTTAGTATTATTCCTTTGGGTTTATTGTTCATTTGGGTTTATAATATCAATCCCTTGGGTTCATTATTTAGTTTGGCTTATAATATCAATCATTGTAAACCATTGTCAATCATAGCCAAACATGGTCAATCATGGTTGAATGTTGCATTGTGACAAGAATTGTCTCACCATCAAAATAAACCATGTTTATTTTAGTTTTTGTAGTATTTATATTTGGCTTTACCATTGTTGGGTTTATAATATTAGTCCCATGCTTGAATGTCGCATTTTGACAAAGATTGTCTCACCCTGAAAATAAAACATGTTTAATTTAGTGTTTGTAATGTTTATATTTGGGTTTACGAATATTGGGTTTATAATATTAGTCCCTTGGGCTTAATATTGTTCCCTTGAGTTCATATTCCCTTGGGGTTTTAGTATTACTCCCTTCGGTTTATTATTCATTTGGGTTTATAGTTACTGTTTGTAGTAATGATATTTGCCTTTACTCGATGTGAAGTTTATAATATTAGTCCCCTGGGTTTAATATTATTCCCTTGCCTTCATAATCCCTTGGGTTTTAGTATTTATCCCTTGGGTTTATTATTCATTTGGGTTTATAATATCAATCCCTTGGGTTTATTATTCCTTTTGGTTGATAATATAAATCATGGTAAACCATTGTCAATCATAGCCAAGCATTGTCAACCATGGTTGAATGTCAAATTGTGACAAGAATTTTCTCAGCGTCAAAATAAACAATGTTTATTTTAGTATTTGCAGTATTTATATTTGGGTTTACCAATGTTGGTTTTATAATATTAGTCCCTTGGTTGAATGTCACATTTTGACAAAGATTGACTCACCATGAAAATAAACCATGTTTATTTTAGTGTTTGTATTGCTTATATTTGGGTTTAACAATGTTGGGTTTATAATATTCGTCCCTTGGGTTGAATATTATTTCCTTGGGTTCATAATCCCTTAGGTTTTTAGTATTAATCCGTTAGTTTTATTATTCCTTTGGGTACAAGAATTTTCTCAGCATCAAAATAAACAATGTTTAGTTTAGTATTTGCAGTATTTATATTTGGGTTTACCAATGTTGGTTTTATAATATTAGTCCCTTGGTTGAATGTCACATTTTGACAAAGATTGACTCACCGTGAAAATAAACCATGTTTATTTTAGTGTTTGTATTGTTTATATTTGGGTTTAATAATGTTGGGTTTATAATATTCGTCCCTTGGGTTGAATATTATTTCCTTGGGTTCATAATCCCTTAGGTTTTTAGTATTAATCCCTTAGTTTTATTATTCCTTTGGGTTTATAATATCAATCCCTTGGGCTTATTATTCCCTTAGTTTTATAATATCAATCATGACCAACCATGGTTGACACTCGCATTCTAACAAGGATTGTCTCACCATCAAAATAAATCATGTTTATATTGATGTTTGTAGTATTTACATTTGGGTTTACGATTGTTGGGTCTGTCATATTAGGCCCTTTGGTTTAATATTATTCCATTGGGTTCATAATCCCTTGGGCTTTTAGTATTAATCCCTTGCGTTTATTGTTCATTGGGGTTTTAGCATTAACCCCTTAGGTTTATTGCTCATTTGGGTTTATAATATCAATCCCTTGGGTTCATTATTCTATTTGGTTTATAATATCAATCATTGTAAACCATTCTCATTCATAGCCAAACTTGGGAAATCATGGTTGATTCTCGCATTCTGACAAGGATTGTCTGACCATCAACATAAATCATGTTTATTTTGATATTTGTAGTATTTACATTTGGTTTTATGATTGTTGTGTCTATAGTATTAGGCCCTTCTGTTTAATATGATTCCATTGGGTTCCTAATCCCTTCAGCTTTTAGCATTAATCCCTTGGGTTTATTGTTCATTGGGGTTTTAGTATTAATCCTTTGGGTTTATTGTTTATTTGGGTTTATAATATCAATCCCTTGGGTTCATTATTCCATTTGGTTTATAATATCAATCATTGTAAACCATTGTCAATCATAGCCAAATATGGTCAATCATGGTTGAATGTCGCATTGTGACAAGAATTGTCTCACCATCAAAATAAACCACGTTTATTTTAGTGTTTGTAGTATTTATATTTGGGTTTAGCAATGTTGGGTTTATAATATTAATCCCATGCTTGAATGTCACATTTTGACAAAGATTGTCTCACCATGAAAATAAAACATGTTTAATTTACTATTTGTAATGTTTATATTTAGGTGTATGAATATTGGGTTTATAATATTAGCCCCTTAGGTTTAATATTGTTCCCTTGGGTTCATATTCCCTTGGGGTTTTAGTATTACTCCCTTTGGTTTATTATTCATTTGGGTTTATAATTACTATTTGTAGTATTGATATTTGTCTTTACTCGATGTGAAGTTTATAATATTAGTCCCCTGGGTTTAATATTAGTCCCTTGCCTTCATAATCCCTTTGGTTTTAGTATTTATTCCTTGGGTTTATTATTCATTTTGGTTTATAATATAAATCCCTTGGGTTTATTATTTCCTTTGGTTGATAATATAAATCATGGTAAACCATTGTCAATTCTAGCCAAACATCGTCAACCATGGTTGAATGTCGCACTGTGACAAGAATTTTCTCAGTTTCAAAATAAACCATGTTTATTTTAGTATTTATATTTGGGTTTACCAATGTTGGTTTTATAATATTAATCTCTTGGTTGAATGTCGCATTTTGACAAAGATTGACTCACCATGAAAATAAACCATGTTTATTTTAGCATTTGTATTATTTATATTTGGGTTTAACAATGTTGGGTTTATAATATTAGTCCCTTGGGTTTAATATTATTTCCTTGGGTTCATAATCCCTTATTTTTATTATTCCTTTTGGTTTATAATATCAATCCCTTGGGTTGATTATTCCCTTAGGTTTATAATATCAACCATGGTCAACCATGGTTGATTCTCGCATTCTTATAAGGATTGTCTCACCATCAAAATAAATCATGTTTATTTTGATGTTTATAGTATTTACATTTGGGTTTACGATTGTTGGGCTATAGTGTTAGGCCCTTCGGTTTAATATTATTTCATTGGGTTCATAATCCCTTGGGCTTTTAATATTAATCCCTTGGGTTTATTGTTCATTGGGGTTTTGGTATTCATCCCTTGGGTTCATTATTCTGTTTGGTTTATAATATCAATCATTCTAAACCATTACCAATCATAGCCAAACATGGTCAATCATGGTTGAATGTTGCATTGTGACAAGAATTGTCTCACCATCAAAATAACCTGTTTATTTTAGTGTTTGTAGTATTTATATTTTTATTTACCAATGTTGGGTTTATAATATTAGTCCCATGCTTCAATGTTGTTGGGCCTATAGTATTAGGCCCTTCGGTTTAATATTATTCCATTGGGTTCATAATCCCTTGGGCTTTTAGTATTAATCCCTTGGGTTTATTGTTCATTGGGGTTTTAGTATTAATCCCTTGGGTTTATTGTTCATTTGCGTTTATAATATCAATCCCTTGGGTTCATTATAGTGTCTGGTTTATAATATAAATCATTGTAAACCATTGCCAATCATAGCCAAACATGGTCAATCATGGTTGAATGTCGCATTGTGACAAGAATTGTCTCACCATCAAAATGAACCATGTTTATTTTAGTGTTTGTAGTATTTATATTTGGGTTTACCAATGTTGGTTTTATAATATTAGTCCCTTGGTTGAATGTCACATTTTGACAAAGATTGACTCATCATGAAAATAAACCATGTTTATTTTAGTGTTTGTAGTGTTTATATTTGGGTTTAACAATGTTGGGTTTATACTATTAGTCCCATGGGTTTAATATTATTTCCTTGGGTTCATAAACCCTTGGGGTTTTAGTATTGATCCCTTTGTTTATTATTCCTTTAGCTTTATAATATCAATCCCTTGGGTTTATTATTCCCTTCGGTTTATAATATTGATAATGGTAAACCATTGTCAATCATAGCCAACCATGGTTCAATGACACATTGTGACAACGATTGTCTCACCATGAAAATAAATAATAATCCCTTGGGTTTATAATCCCTTGGGCTTTTAGTATTAATCCCTTGGGTGTATTGTTCATTTGGGTTTTAGTATTAATCCATTGGGTTTATTGTTCATTTGGGTTGATAATATCAATCCCTTGGGTTCAGTATTTTGTTTGGTTTATAATATCAATCATTGTAAACCATTGCCAATCATAGCCAAGCATGGTCAATCATGGTTGAATGTCGCATTGTGATAAGAATTGTCTCACCATCAAAATAAACCATGTTTATTTTAGTGTTTGTAGTATTTATATTTGAGTTTACCAATGTTGGGTTTATAATATTAGTCTCATGCTTCAATGTTGTTGGGTCTATAGTATTAGGCCCTTTGGTTTAATATTATTCCATTGGGTTCAAAATCCCTTGGGCTTTTAGTATTAATCCCTTGGGTTTATTGTTCATTGGGGTTTTAGTATTAATCCCTTGGGCTTATTGTTCATTTGGGTTTATAATATCAATTCCTTGGGTTCATTATTGCGTTTGGTTTGTAATATCAATCATTGTAAACCATTGTCAATTATCGTCAATCATGGTTGAATGTCACATTCTGACAAGAATTGTCTCACCATCAAAATAGACCATATTTAATTTAGTGTTTGTAATATTTATATTTGGGTTTACCAATGTTAGTTTTATAATATTAGTCCCTTGGTTGAATGTCGCATTTCGACAAAGACTAAGTCACCATGAAAATAAACCATGTTTATTTTAGTGTTTGTAGTGTTTATATTTGTGTTTAACAATGTTGGGTTTATAATATTAGTCCCATGGGTTTAATATTATTTCCTTGGGTTCATAAACCCTTGGAGTTTTAGTATTTTTCGTTTGTTTATTATTCCTTTAGGTTTAAAATATCAATCCCTTGGGTTTATTATTCCCTTAAGTTTATAATATCGATCATTGTCAACCATTGTCAATCATAGACAACCATGGTCAACCATGGTTGAATGTCACATCATGACAAGGATTCTCTCACCATGAAAATAAACCGTGTTTATTTTAGTCTTTCTAATATTTATATTAGGATTTACCAATGTTGGGCTTATAATATTAGTCCCTTGGGTTTAATATTATTTCCTTAGCTTCATAATCCCTTGGGATTTTAGTATTAATCCTTTGGGTTTATTATTAACTTGGGTTTTATAATATTAAGCATTGTCATATTTATTAATCTCTTGTACTTGTAATATCAATCCCTTGCACTTCTTGATCCCTTAGGTTTTTAATATTTATCCATTGGGTTCAATAATTCCTTGGGTTTATAATATTAAAGCATTGTGTTTATTAGTTCCTCGGGTTTATAATATTAGTCCCTTTTGTTTATCTTAGGTTTTTGATGAAAATAGATCTTGGGGGTTAACCAAAATCCCTTTCTTCAAGAAAATATCAATCTTGAGGCCTGTGGGTTATGGCACACTAAACCTATCGGAAGCATTACATATAGGCCTTTAAGCCTTAAAACCCTTGTAAAGCTTAACTTATGTACACAACCGCAATAAATATGAAAATATTTGGAATTATGCATATATCTTTTATAAAGGAAATATATAATAAAACATGTTTTTCCGCTTCCAATACGAGCTTAGCATGATTCCCAAGGTATACTTCCCGCCGACTCATCCCTGTTGTTGACCTATGCCTTTCAAATCGGACGATCTACAAAGGTTTTCGAGAGGGACATAAGCCCGAAGAATACCTACCTGAAATGTGCAGTTTCCTCTCTCTAGCTGATTGCTACATGTTAAATGCTAAGTGGAAATAGGTTAATTGCATTAAAAACCATCCATCACTTTTGCTCTGCCTGAAAACTGCCTTATAACTTAAAAATTGCCTTTTTCCATGCCTTGCGGACCTCCCAAACTTATATAAGAGAACATATATCTCTATCGGATTCAGCCCGCAATCAACATGTCATCTATATATATAAATATAATATATATAATAAAACATGATTGCGGATCCATCGGGGCTATAAAAATATAATACAATATATCATTTATGTCTGGCTTTTTTATATAAATATTACAACGAAATTCAATAAAGAGCGTAAAACGACAATATAGGATATCAATAAAGCTTGGAAACCACGATAAGATGGATGTGCCTGAGTCTAAAAATAGTGATAGAACTATTGGGCCGGAACCCAATTGCTCGTCACAATCGATGCTCATAATATAAAATATATTATATATATATATATATATATATATATATATGTTGTCTTACAGACCCGTTGCAATTATAAAACAATAATACATATCGTTTCGGATCCGTCATCGCAAATCACGATCGGTGGAACCCTTATGCATGTATATAAAGGGCTTTCAATACAGCGGACCCGCTGAACTTTTAAACACACTGTATATATTATTTCAGGTCCGACCCACCCATATCATAATCGGCGAAGTCGTATACACAAAATATAAGCAGTGTAAATTGTTTCGGACACGCCGTCATTATAAAATATGGCATAAATATTATTGGGTCCCGTGTTAATGTTTTAAGATTGTTCCTTTCTTTTCCTTTGTAAAATCCGATATATTTCTCCATTCCTTTTATATTTTCATTTTTGATATACTTGCATTATCTTTTTTTCAAATATTTCCGAATGATTTTGAATGAAACAATGAAAATAATTATTTTACAAAATAATTATATTGGGAATTATTTAATATATAAAATAATATAATATATATCCAATAATATAATTATTAAATTTTTATTATAATAAGATTACATATAATTGCTATTAATTTTTTTATATATTATTAGGTTTTTAAATAATATATGAAAATCAAAATTATATATAATCATAAATATATAATATATAAAAATAAGTTGTTATAATTGTATAGTTTAATTAGCATAAATATAATAATTAGTCTTATGGTTCCTATTATAATAATATAATAAATAATATTGATTAATTATTTGATAATACCGTAATTATATTTCTATATTATTATAATTATATAAATAATATAATTAATTCGTATTATTTTTTATATTAATTTATTAGTTAATTAAATAATATAATGATAACTATAATTTTATGAATTATTCTATTATTATTACTTATATATATTAAGAGTTATATAATTATTATAATAAATACAATATATACTGCAAAATATATAGATAATATGGTTGTTAATATATTGGAATAGTTATTAATAATCTTAAATGCCCATAATAATTATTAATGTGGTTGATATAAGACTATAGAAGTATATCAACCAGATTAGAATATGTAATTGTGTATATGCTTCCTAAATTCCTATAGTATGTGTATGGTAAATATGGGTGTAATAGAAGAATAATTTTCTAGTTGTGAGTGGCAGTAGCAAGAGGAGGCCTAGATCATGGCAGCGGTAGAAGAAGAATCGACTCTTGAATTGAAAAATTCATTCTCCACTTATCTCAGTTCGTCTTGTGGGGTGAGCACCCAAAAATGTGCAGGGTTTTGGATAAGTGCCCACACACTCCCAGTGGTGAAGGTCATGCAAGGGGAATTCCAACCGCTCCATGATGACATTTTCTTAGCTTCATTACCAAAATCATGTACAACATGGTGTAAAGAATTGCTTCACACCATCTTCCAATTTAGCAAAGAAGACACAAATTTCAGGGCTTCTTTGGATGACCAAAATCCCCATTCTTTGGTACCCACCATGGAAGCTCACCTGTTCGATTCTACTATTGAGCATCAACAGTACGATCTTTCCATATTTTCCAAGTTTCCTTCTCCACGTCTGCTGCACAGCCATTTGCCATTCCATTTGTTGCTTCCTCTTGTGAGGAGTTCTACTTGCAAGATTGTTTACATTGCTCGCAACCCCAGAGATGTCTTCGTTTTGTATTGGAAATTCTTCAACAAACTTCAAGAAGACGGGTACTGTTATTCCAATGGAGATTTGAGCAAGGAAACTTTGTTTGATGGGTATTGCTCTGGGCTTTTCAATGGTGGCCCGTTTGCGGAAAGCGTTCTGAGTTATTGGCATGAAAGTAGACGGGATCCCAATAAGGTGATGTTTGTTACTTACGAGGACCTGCAAGCTGATTGCGTGGGTTGCGTTAAAAAGTTTGCTCTTTTCTTGGGCTGCTCCCCTCAACTCACGGAGGAGAACGCTGCAATAGTTGCGGAGAAGTGCAGTTTCGAGAGCCTGTCAACAGTGGAGCTGAACAAAACGGGAAGAGTGTTGGAAAATAAATTTCAAGTGCCCAACCACAATTTCTTCAGAGAGGGAAAAGTGGGCCAATGGAAGAAGCATTTCACTCCACAGATGGAGGAGCGTATTTATTTGGCGATCAAACAGAAATTGAACAACGAAGGCCTCTTTTTCAAATACAGTTTATAGAAAGCTATTACATTAGTGATGCATTCCATTAGGGGATAAGTGGTGTAGAAAGTTATTATATTACTTTCGTTAGAAAGTTTATGAGATAGGTATGCATTATATTACTGTCACTCATTTCCGTTTATTATGTAGGTATTGGTGCTATGTATATTGCTGCGAGCACTCGTGCTTGCAGTGCTGAAGTTATTTGCTATTAATAAATATAATCGGGATGGGAAGTTTAGAAAAGAAATTCAGAGTTTTGTTTTCTACGTTGTTTCCTTGAATCCCCTACAGGGTTTCTGTTTGTGTTTTCAGACATGGTTAGGGGTTTCTAACTGTATTCTTAGACATGGTTTCCAGTTAAAGACTTTGTTTAAAACATTGTATATACTTGCTTTGATTCAGGCTTTGCACCTGCCTTTATATATGTGAGTTTTATTTATTTTAATTTCTTTTTTGTCTTTCCCAATGAGAATAAGTTTTTCTTTTGTAATGTAACTAGACTATATGCTTTTCATGGGGATTTCCAGTTCCATTAGTTACTTGCATAGGTTATATATATCACACAGGTTTTTATCAGTGTTCTGCACTTAATTGACATTCTATACCATAAAAATTTACCATCTAAATTTACATTTACTATTGGGTTCTATTAAGGATTATAATTGTGTCTCTATATAGTAGTGTTATGTTCATTCTTGAACTATTACACTACTGTAGTGTTATGTTCATTCTTGAACTATTACACTATTGTATTTGACAGATTTGACTTAATCACAAAATATACATAGAGGATTTGCCCTAGATTTTCTTCTATACTTTCCTTATTTGGTATTTGGAATAGAAATGGGATTTCGAATGAATAACCGCAATACTGGTCTTTTGATTGGACTTATTCAATACCTCTACTAATCATATGTAAGATTGGAATATTTCAAATTTTGCAAAAGAATTGAAATATTAACATTGTTTGAACCAGAGTGTAAGTATATAATCCTTCTCCTAGCAAAATTATTCATTCTGCCAGCACTCACAAACGATATGAGCAATTCAATACTTCCTACAAAACATTTACATCTACCGTATATTTTCCTTATACATGTATTCAAGAATCTAAACCACTAGTTATCTGAGTTATGTATAGTTCACAAGAATAGTTTAAAGGAACAAAATATTCTACTTCATTTATTTATATAAGAACAAAACCTTCTACTTCATATATATACAAAAAGTGATTTGTCCACATACACCGTTCAAAATTGACATCCAACGAAGGTTCAGAGGATTTTGCAGGCTTCACATACATGGAATAAAATATAACAAAACGCTAATGCAGGGAGTTAATGTATGGAAGCAAACACAGAAACTAAAATTAATAGACATTTAACAGGAAAAACATGTTCTCCCTTTTGACATACAACAAGGTGACCCCATGACAGACTGCCTCATCGCCTTAGCCTCTGCAATGCTTTTGATGACAGACCTTCTAACCGCCTCCGCCTCTACAGTCCTACAATGGAGCTCGAATTGTTCAATGTGCAGAAGAGTAACAGTGATTGATAGAAATCACCTCCTAAATGAAGTACTAGCACTCGCTCCTCCAGGAAAGAACCAAAACAATCTTCCTGCTAGTCCCACCCGTGTTGTGTTATGTGTAAATTTATTTATGTATTTTTCTGATTGGGACCACGGAGATAATGGGGTAGCTGTGTTGAAAATGTAATTTCAACGCAGCACGCAGCCGTACCATCCCCCGAAACCACAGTTGCAAAACCACAAACCACCGGTAACTTTATCGGACCGCTTTTGGGTGAAAGCAGTTTTCGTACACAAGAGCCCGATACAATATAGTGTTGATGCGTGGCTCTCCCCATACGTCATCATCTCTGACATATCGAGACGTAAAGTTCAACATAAAAGTGGCTCTCGATATCTTTGTCCTTCGTCCGATCTACTCCATCACTCTCCGCCGTTGATTGTTCAAAGCTGCATACGAGGCTGCAATAAATGTTATGTGTAGTAAAGTTCAGTTAAAAAGGCCTTCCGATATTCACCTCAGTCGTTTGATTCCAGGAGGGAAAATCAACGGTTGACGGGCATCATAAACCTGCATCAAATAAATATTGCGTGGAGTAAAATAAACTTTGGTTGACCACTAGTTTTAATATTAATGCATTTAATGAATTTTTCATAGTCATAGGTGGATTTTTAATTTTCTTTTACGGCATGTATGGGCTTGAGTTAAATAAAGGCATGGGCAATGACATATAGTTTAATTTTATTACTTTTTAATTATTCACGGGTGTGGCTTAAGTTTGTTTGAACTGAACAAGTAAAAACATATTGTTGTTGGTCAATTTTGGTAAGTGAAAAAAAAGAACGCACAACAATGCAGGAGAAGAAGTGAAGAGGTGAATGAAGAAAACCAGGGGGAAGCTTGTATCAGAAAAACCATGAATTGTTTCACACAACAGTGAAAAGGGAACAGTAAGTTTTGGTGAATTCGTAGTTTTTCACACAGCAGTGTGTTGATCCTTTTATTACTTTTACAGTAGTCAATCCTTGTAATCCTTGTTTTCACACAGCAGTGAATGTAAATGAAACTTTTACACACAGTGGTGTAAAATTTCAAAGGAGACAGAGTAATTTTGTCGAAATGTTTTGGTGAATCCCTCTGAGTGAAAGAGGATGAATATGTATCAGTGAATTTATTTTAATGAATAGAAAATCTTTTATGGTGGTGCAATACTCTGTTCTTCAGTAAAATTTTTTAAGCTTCCCTGTGCACAAAAAGATCCTGGAGTAAAGGAAACAGAGCATTGCCTCTGTGTGCTTGAATTCTGTGTTTTTGGGATTTTGCCTGAAAAATCTCCAACAGTGGTATCAGAGCAGGCTTAGGCTCTTTGAAGGTGACAAAGAAGCTGAAGGGAGGAGTCTTTTGTTGCAGCAGTCAGTTGTTTTAAAAATACACAGTCAAGAAATTGAAGCAT
>APFE030798137.1:0-11066 GCA_000404065.3 Pinus taeda | reverse complement strand
ATCCAACAAAAGCCTCATCAATATCATAAAGAAATTGCTGGAGGAAAACAAAAAGAACTGGCATAGGAAGCTCACAAATGCTCTGTGGGCAGACAGACTTTCCACCAAGAAATCCATTGGGACGAGCCCTTATGAATTAGTATATGGCATGGAAGCCAAATTTCCTTCATCTTTGGGCATTCCTACTATTAAACTGTTGTAGGAAATTCAGGCTGAACCAAATGACATTCAGAGAAGAGTTAATCAAACCATTCATCTTCAGCAAACCAGAGAGCAAGTCTACGACAGAGCTCAAATGTTGCAAGAAAAGCTCAAAAAGATGTTTGATAAGAAAGCTAAAGCAGAGGATTTCTGGGTCGACAACAAAGTTCTAAGATGGGATTCACGAAGAGAGGACAAGGGCAAACATGCAAAATTCGATTTTCTGTGGAAAGGCCCATACATTATCAGCGATGTGCAAGGCAATAATACATATTTTCTCAGATCTCTAGATGGCAGCACAGCTGAAGAAGGCCCTGTCAATGGCCGAATGCTAAAGCACTACAATGATCCTTTTTGATTGAAAAGAACAGGCGGTGTTATTTTCTGTACATAGAATGTTTGTATATATCAGCACTTTGATTTTATTTTGTAATAGTCCATGATGTTAAAGCACGCAGAAGAAAGCAGGCAATGCTTTACAATTTAACAGCAAAACAATTAAGGGAAAGTGTTGTTAGCAGTCCGAAAGTTCAAAACAATCCAACAGTCAACACTAAGAAGTTTCAAAGCACAGCCATAACAGAAGAATCAAGGCAATCTAACCTGCTGTTTTTGGTTTCTCACAAGGAAAAGCCATCCCCAAGTGGAGCCACTGTTAGCCTCTTGTTGCAGCAGGTTACTCATATTTCATGATTGACATTTTACGGGCCAAATATGTCATACTTTGCATGCTGTAATGCTCCATATTTGTTAAACAATCACTGCAAAGAAGGCTACTTAGAGTTTATCTAATTCCTTTCCAATTTTGAAGAGTCATTCCAGTTTTGTAGAATTTTCAGCTGAAGGGAGGTCCAAACAGCTTAATCTTGGTCTCCCTAGGTTTCAATTTCCTGTTTTAGAATATAGAGAATGAAAATCTGTCCAAACAGCTTAATCTTGGCAGATTCTTAGATAGGTAGAGAATCAAAGGAGCCAAACTGCTTAATTTGGGCCCTTGGAAGAAATAAGGGTAGTTTGTAGATAGAAAGGCATAAAAAGAAAAAATTGAAATGCTGGGTCTGCAAGTCTAAATGCACCCAAACCAAAAGAAGAAAAAATGTTAGGTAAGTAGGTTGGGTAAGTAGTTTTGAGGTTGCAGAATCTTGATCTGATCAATTCTATGCTTTTAAAGTATCATCTCTACTTAGGTCACAGTCATCAGGCAATTTCATGTGGAGGAGCTCAAATCAAACATAACTAACTTCCCTTTCTTCTTCTTCCCTAAATCATTGACTAATCTCCCCAAAAGAGGTCAAGATCTGCTTGATATCTCTTAGTTTCATCATTTTCCATGTCATTAGCCTTGGTGAAGATCTGCTGCACTCAAGGAGGGTCCATACTTTCTCTACAAAGCTCTATCTCCCCTTTGAAGCCTAAGATCTCTGAAACTTAGCGCTTTCTTGTCATCTCCATATTAACTACTCACATTATTATTTAACTCCCTATATTTCCCCATCCCCCTACTAAAACTATGTAAATAATCCCCTTATGTAAATATCCCCTCCCCCTGGTTGAAATATAACCATAAGTACTTCTCTGGGAATTACTAAGTCACCTGGACTTTAGTAAGAACCCTCATTCTGCATAAATTTCCATTCCCAGGTGTTTGGACCCCTTCCAAAACAGAAAAAAACCCTTTCCAAATGCCAAAAACCCCCCCGCGCATTTTTCTTTGGAAATTATTAATGTTTGTTTAATAAATTTCCAACACATTAAACCCATTTCCTAAAGTTCAAACCCATCGCGCCATGAAAAAATTAAACTTTTAACGCGCGTGCTCTTTTATTAAACTCCGCGCATCTCCCTTTCCCGTCCACCATTGGATCGCCCCCCCCGATCCGACGACCCTTGTTCATATCGGGCGCCCTATTGTGGTGGTAGGTTACCACCCGATGTCCGACGGTTTTACCGTCGTACACCGGGATAGGTGGCAGACTCCCATTGCATTGGGCCGCCCCTGACAGAAACCACCTCCGTACCAAAGGCGGTCCGATGCACAGGCCAAAACCGCCCTCCCCTCACGTAACAGGACTGTCGCGTCAACCTGCCATGTCACCTCCACATCACCTCACACTGCCTGCGCCCTACCCACGTCACCCTGCCACGTGTCACTTCCATGTCACCCCGCCGTACTGCCACGTCACCTTGCTGACGTCACGTCCGTACCAGATGGTCCCACTGCTGATGTCATCCGCCGTACAGTTAACATCATGTTGACGTCAGCAGCCAAAAAACGAAAATTTGCGCAAGCGCGAAAGTCGAGCTTCGGAGCTCCAGAATGAGAAACAGAGTCAGTTTTCGATCGCGCATCGCTACGGGTAATGAGCCATATTGGGGAATCTTTAGGGAATCTTTTGATTCCTTGGCCCTTTTTGCACCGAAAAGGCCCGAAAATGCCCGATTTTACCAAATTTAACGTATTGGAAGACAGAGAGAGACTAGGAACAAAGATTAAAGAGTATAAGATCAAATAGCAGACAAAAAGCATGTCAAAGAGTATCAAAAAGTGGCGAAGACCATCAATGTAGCGGCAAAGTGTATCAGAGAAGATTTTCCCAGGAATCGAGGCAAATCCAACATTAAAACGAAAGCTCTGAAAGTCAAGAAGCAATTGAAGATGCATTGAAGGCTCACCAGCACAAATGACTGCACATTAAACTCACAGGAGATCAGTGGACCACAACTCAATGCACAGTTATGACAGAACCACTGCACCAAGTCACACAAGACACCTCATCAACTCAACTTGATTCAGCTGCCTCTGGCACAACCCAAAGGACTTACTTGCATTTAATTTCAGCAACAATTAGGTTTTTAGAAAAAGCTTTTTCCTGCAGACCTATTTAGGTCAAGTTGTAATAAATGACTTCAGATATTTTGCTTATATATACCACCCTGAAAAATGGAGTAGGGGTTGGTTGGTCGATTAGTTTCTTGATCTTCGGTATTTCGATATTTTTCTCAAGCAGAGACTCGCACTGTAACTGTGATGCTTTCTATAATCAAAGACTGCTGAAAGCATGGATTCTGAAACTGTCTACTGTGTTTAATTGGCCGAGGAGTGACTGTGGAATTCCTGTCCTTCTACATGGTTCAATAAGTGTTTCTTAACTCTGTTAGTTTTTTCATGTTTGTTTTATCATCAATCCGCCATCTAAATTGCAAAAAAGAAGAATAGTTTAGGATTTGCTTAGCTGCACCTTAGGCTCAATTTCTGCAATTTTTCATGTTTTCATCAGGAATATATGAACATGCATACTTAAAGATCTTGTTTACATTGTTTTTTTCACTTATTGAATGTAGTTTAGGCTATTCTTAACTGCTCCTAGACACCTTCATTCACTTCTCCCCTGCATTTTATGAAAGATTTAATTGCCTTCTCCTGACCATCTCATCCTTCAGCATTGTTAATGTCTCATGTGTGGCTATCCCGCCCATATCTTTCTGACCAAGAACGCAACACAGCCTTAATCATGACCCATGCCCTGGTTTGAATATCACACCTTCCTTGCCTCTCTCTTGGAATTTTCTACCTGGCATACATCTTCCCTTCCAAACAAAAATCAACCCTAACCCGACAAGTTAGCCTAAATTCATCATCAACAAAGTAAATCATTAAAGAGAGCCCTTCTTGATTGCAGGTGGGCTAGAACCTGCAATCCAAAGATTGGTTTGTGGTTACCTCGGCCGTATCCCTACAGGAGCCTAGGGACAACCTGAGTGATAACATAATGACGACTCCACTGGGGACTTCCTCAGATAATCTTACTAAACCAGTCTGCAACTCCACAGAGGAAGAAACCGACCTTTGAAAGTCTCGGTTGACCTGTGTTTTTAGAAAAAATTCCCAAAAAATAGATTAGAAACTAGCTCCTAAAAAGCAAACGCGTCATAGAAGATCAAACCCTGATCCTAATCGCCCAGCTGCTTTTGAAAATCTGAATTTAATCCCTAAGATCATTAGAAAACAAAAGCAACAAGAAGATCCAACTGCTGCGAGTCCTAAAATAGTTCAGCGAAGCGGTGTTCCAAACCCGGTCAAAGTTCTATTTCGGTCAACCCTAAGTTCCCCTGGTTCATCACCCCCTTCTCCAAGCAGCTCTTCTACACCTCCATCCTATACTCCTACGACCACTACTACTCCTACCCCGGTTGTTCCTGTTATCCCAGTTGCCCCAGTTTTTCCACTTATCCCCATTAACATGGCTAATAGATATGCGCCCTTACAGTTGCCTGCTAATCCTAGGGCTATGCCTCAGGACTACCAGAAAAAAATTACCTATTTTGATGGCACAAAATCCTGCACCGCCCTACAACATACAAAGAAAATGCAGGATTACTTCGAGAGTTATGAAATTGATGATGACAGCGTGAGAATGAAGATTTTTGTTCAAAGTTTGACCGATGATGTCAGAACCTTGTTTAGGGCACTTACACCCAATTCCATATTAAATCCTGAAGCCTTATACCAAAGATTTATTAACAGATGGGAGAAAAAGAAAGACCCCCTACACATACTATCTAAGTATGATACTATCAAAAGAGGACCTCAGGAAACGGTTTTGGATTACTGTGCAAGGTTTAATAATGTTTACAATGTAATACCACAAAATTTAAGACCTCCACCTGATCTCGCTTTGTACAAATTCCCTGATGGCTTTGATGCTAAGATGGCATATCAGTCAAGGGAAAGAGCCCTCAAAGCCTTGCAGAGATGCAAGATGTTGCAGTTAGTGTGGAGGTAAATCTAATTGCCAAAAGAAACAGAGCCAGAACTGAGAGAAGAACCACCTTCAAGGAAGAGCCCTCAGCCTTCGATCAGAAGCTAGATGCTATTATCAGTGGCATCCACAGGCTAGGAGACAGAGTAGACAATGTTGAGAGGAAAACTTCATCGGAAGGTCAACAGCCCAATGCCATAAGGAATCCGAACTTCAGAAAAACTCAAAACACAAACGCTTGAAGGGCCAGTCCCGACCATGCTATTAGGCCTCCTTTCCAAGAAAACTATGCAGAGGCATCTACATCTAGTGAGCCCACATATGGGACTCATATGAACCTGATAGATTCAGAAAATGAACAGTAAATCCTTCTTACTGAAGAGGACCGAGAATACCCTGATGTAAAACAATTTCACACCAAGTCGGGAGAGTCTTTCGATTCCAAACAAGGTTATGATACTGCTGTGTATGAAGTACACAAATAATATAAGTTGAGAACAAGGACCATTGATGTCCCTGCATCTAGCAGAACAAAAGATAGCAAACAACCCAACAAAATTAAAGACAATGTCACCATAACAAAACTGGCTGATAGCTCTGTCCCAAACCCGCATCAGGTAACTGTGGAGGATATAACAGACACACAGCTTCCTATTGATCGGCCTCTACCTCTTTCCTCCCCAAAAGAAAATCTGAACGACACTCTAAAAAATCCTCCCAAAGTGGAAATACCACAAACTGTCATTCATCATAACATTGACATTCCAAAAGAAAACATAGAGAGTATGCATGAAAAAAAGAAATCTGCTGCTATCAACGCCAAGAACTAATTGGAAAAACCATTCAGTTTAGAAGCAGAGATTGGAAAACTCAAGATATTCATTCCCCTCTTAGAACTTGCCAAACATGATATATATAGGCAACAAATTCAAAGGTCACTTCAACTACCAGAGGTCAGGGATGATGTAAACGTTTTAGACGATACCCCTGAGCTGCTGTTTGGTCCAGAAGTTAACGGAAAATCAACATATGGACCGGTTCCACCCTTTTATGTCAGTCTGCACATACATGACAAAATATTGCATAATGCTATATTTGACTCAGGTGCCTCACATAACCTTATGCCCAAAGCACTAATGGAAATCAACATATGGACCGGTTCCACCCTTTTATGTCAGTCTGCACATACATGACAAAATATTGCATAATGCTATGTTTGACTCAGGTGCCTCACATAACCTTATGCCCAAAGCAATAATGGAAAGGTTGAACCTTGATGTCACAAGACCATACAAAGATCTATATTCCTTTGACTCAAGTCAAGTCAAATGTTTAGGCTTGATTAAAGACCTTTGTGTGTCTCTAGTCCAATTCCCCAATAAGACAATCCTAATGGACGTAGTAGTCACTGACATTCCCACAAAGTATGGCATGCTCCTATCCAGATCATGGGGAGAAAAATTGCAAGGATCCCTTCAACTCGACCTCTCTTATGCCACTATATCTGTCTTTGGGCAACCAAAGAGACTGTATAGAGAAACATTAATGTAGTATGTGGTAAGCAGTGAGGATAAGCCCCAAAATTTTCCAATTTACTCAATCCATTCTGATATGGATTCTTTCATTTTATTTAATGATAACACCGGCCCTCCAACTGATGATAAGCCGTTATCTTTAGAACAAGAAACATACATCAATGAGGAATCGGTGCCAATACACATGAAATTGTCTCAACAGTCAAGGCAACCAGCAAACAACAAGAAGAACATCCCGAAACAGAAATGGTAAGTCTGCCCAATCCTCAAAAAACTGGAATTCTCAATACAAACCTCAAACAAGAAAACACATGGTATTTAGAGTTTGATGGTTCTGTCAACAAGTTAGGAGCAGGGGCAGGAGTATGGATTTACAATACACATGATAATCACGCAGAAGGCCATGCCTATAGATTAAATTTCAGATGTACAAACAACATGGTAGAGTATGAAGCTCTTCTCTTAGGCCTTAAACTGCTCAAAGTCCTAGGAGCTACAAAAGTGTCCATCCTAGGTGACTCTGATTTGATTATACAACAAATGAAAGGTAACTTTGTTACTAATAATAGTAGAATGAGATCTTACAGGGCTGCTACCACCTAAATACTCAATTCTTTTAGTGAATTCAAGCTTGCCAAAATTTCAAGAGATCATAATATTCATGCCCACAGTCTAGAAACTTTTTCTAGCACATGCAAGCTTCCCTTTGAACCAAATATCCATTTGACCGCTGAAATAAAACACTGACCTTCCGTCCCTAACAACGTTAAGGATTGGAAGGTATTTCAAAATGATGCCCAGAATAACAATTTCCTCACTCTTGAGGGCGAATTTTCCAACACAAACATTGACATGGATGCCATGAACGATTCCCAACATCTAACAAAAGAAAATCAGCATGCCCTAACAGCTGCAACAGCTAGACAAATCCTTAACCCAACTGTGTTTAACAATACAAACATAGAGCAGTTGAAACAAATGTGTTTAGAGGAAACAGCCAAAGCAGAGGATGAGTTTATTGATCTAAAGAGTAATTTTCTACCTGCCAGCCTTACTCCATTAGAAGACATGTTTGATGACAATGATATGCCCAAAAATCCAAAAATGGAACCTCTAAATGCCGCTATAGAAGAACATAACATAGGAACAGCAGAGCACCCTAGAATGATTAAGTTGTCCAAAAATCTGCCCCCTGATAAAAAACCGAAATACGTGGATTTGTTCAAAGAATTCCAAGATGTATTTGCGTGGAGTTATGAGGACTTGAAGTCCTATGACACCTCAGTGATCCAACATATCATTCCCTTAAAACCAAATCAAAAATCGTTCAAACAGAAACTTAAAAGAATCAACCCCATGCTTCTTCCCCTTATTGAAAAATAAATAAAGAGAATGTTTGAAGTAGGTATCATTGCAGCCATCAGATTCTCTAAATGGGTATCTAATTTAGTTCCCACTAGGAAAAAAACAAGAGAGATAAGACTGTGTGTAGACTTGAGAAATTTAAACTAGGTCTCTCTAAAAGACCACTACCGTTGCCCAAAATGGACCATATCTTACAAAGAGTAGTGGGTTCCTCTAGAATTTCTTTACTAGATGGATTTTCAGGATTTAATCAGATACTTGTTCACCCGGACGACCAAGACAAGACAACCTTTACCACGCCGTGGGGAACATTTAAGTACGTTAAAATGCCTTTCGGGCTGAAAAACGCTGGTGCTACCTTTCAAAGGGCAATGGATATTGAATTTTCCAAGGAGATACATGATTTCCTTGTTGTTTACCTTGATGATCTAACCCCATTCTCCAAATCTGACCATGAGCACCTTAGGCACTTAAGGCAAATTTTCATGACATGCAAGAAATATGGCATTTCCTTGAATCCCAAGAAGTCCATGTTTGTCCTTGAGGAAGGCAAGCTTCTAGGCCATATCATATCAAAAGATGGGATTAGAATTAATCCTGAAAGAATTCAAGCTATCCTCCAAATCCCATATCCAAGAAACATAAAAGAACTGCAAGCATTCCTTGGAAAGATCAATTTCCTAAGGAGATTTATCCCAAACCTAGTTGAGCTAATAAGGCTATTGAGCAACATGTTGAAGAAGGATGCCAAGGTAAAATGGTCTCTTGAGACCAACCAAGCCTTTGAGAGTATAAAAATTGCCTTGACTCAAATGCCTGTCCTCACCAGTCCACAATTCGACAAAGACTTTATCATTTTTTCTTTTGCATCCGAGAACACTATAGTCACAGTCCTATTGCAAAAAGATGATCAAGGTAGCGAAAATCCAATTGCTTTCTTCAACCGAGCTTTGAGAGATGCACCCTTGAAATATCAGATTATGGAGAAGCAGGCTTATGCCCTGGTCAAAGCCATCAAAGATTTCAGAATTTACATCTTATACTCCCACGTGATTGCCTATGTCCCTAACTCTGTTGTAAAGGATATATTAACTCAAGAGGGACTAGAAGGAAAAAGAGGCAAGTGGATTGCCAACATCATTGAATACAACATTGAAATAAAACCTACCAAGCTAATAAAAGGACAAGGGCTAGCCAAACTAATTTCTGAAACAAACTTCCAAGCCTTAGACATTAATCAACTGGACAATGAATCGGAGTTGGCGACGCCACAGATCAGTGAAACCTTTTTGCAATCCCCATGGTATGCTGATATTTGCTTTTTATTGTTAAACCTGTGTGCTCCCCCAGGGTTGTCCAGAACTAAGAAAAGATTTTTAAGGATGAAATCCTCAAAGTTTTGTGTCATAGATGGTGCTTTGTTTTGGAAAAATCATGAAGGTATTTTTCTTAATTGTTTGACTATGAATGAAACTAATAGCATCATGAAAGAATTCCATACAGGGGACTATGGAGGGCACTTATATTGGAAGTCCACTGCTGACAAGATTTTAAGGGTTGGTTATTATTGGCCCTGTCTTTTTGCAGATGTCAAGAAGTTTGTTGTTTCATGTCACAAATGCCAAATCTTTGAAGGGAAAAGAAAATTACTGCCTTTGCCCCTTAAGCCCATTTAAACGGAGAAACCTTTTCAACAATGGGGTCTTGACTTCATTGGAGAAATTCATCCCTCTTCCTCAGGCCAACACAAGTGGATTCTGACAGCTACCGATTATTTCACTAAGTGGATTGAAGCCATCCCATGTAGACAAGCCAATGACTCCACCATTATCCAATTCCTTGAAAGCAATATCCTTTCCAGATTCGGCTGCCCTGAGAAAATCATTACTGAAAACACTGCTGCCTTCAAATCCAAAAGGATGATCAACTTCTACCATAAATACCACATTACCTTGGGCCACTCCACAACTTACTACCCTCAAGGTAATGGCTTGGCTGAATCATCCAACAAAAGCCTCATCAATATCATAAAGAAACTGTTAGAGGAAAACAAAAAGAACTGGCACAGGAAACTCATAAATGCTCTATGGGCAGACAGGCTTTAAACCAAGAAATCCATTGGGATGAGCCCTTATGAGCTAGTATATGGCATGGAAGCCAAATTTCCTTCATCTTTTGGCATTCCTACTATTAAACTGTTGTAGGAGATTCAGGCTGAACCAAATGACATGCAGAGAAGAGTTAATCAAACCATTCATCTTCAGCAAACCAGAGAGCAGGTGTATGACAGAGCTCAAATGTTGCAAGAAAAGCTCAAAAGGATGTTTGATAAGAAATCTAAAGTAGAGGATTTCTGGGTTGGCAGCAAAGTTCTAAGATGGGATTCACGAAGAGAGGACAAGGGCAAGCATGCAAAATTCGATTTTCTGTGGAAAGGCCCTACATTATCAGCGCTGTGCAAGGCAATAATACATATTTTCTTAGATCTCTAGATGGCAGCACAGTTGAAGAAGGCCCTGTTAATGGCCGAATGCTAAAGCACTACAATGATCCTTTTTTATTGTAAAGAATAGGTGGTGTTATTTTCTGTACATAGAATGTTTGTATATATCATCACTTTGATTTTATTTTGTAATAGTCCATGATGTTAAAGCACGTGGAAGAAAGCAGGCAGTGCTTTAAAATTTAACAGAAAACAGTTAAGGGAAAGTGCTGTTAGCAGTCCGAAAGTTCAAAACAATCCAACAGTCAGCACTAAGAAGTTTCAAAGCACAGCCATAACAGAAGAATCAAGGCAATCTGACCTGCTGTTCTTGGCTTCTCACAAGGAAAAGCCATCCCCAAGTGGAGCTACTGTTAGCCTCCTGCTGCAGCAGGTTACTCATATTTCATGATTGACATTTTTACAGGCCAAATATGTCATACTTTGCATGCTGCAATGCTCCATATTTGCTAAACAGTCACCAAGGAAAGAATGCTACTCAAAATTCATCTACTGTATTCCAATTTGAAGAGTCATTCCAGTTTTGTAGAATTTTCAGCTAAAGGGAGGTCCAAACAGCCTAATCTTGGTCTCCCTAGGTTTCAACTTCCTATTTTAGAATATAGAGAATGAAAATCTGTCCAAACAACTTAATCTTGGCAGATTCTTAGATAGGTAGAGAATCAAAGGAGCCCAACTGCTTAATCTGGGCCCTCGGATGAA
>APFE030798117.1:333352-347555 GCA_000404065.3 Pinus taeda | reverse complement strand
ATCAATATAATAAGTGGTTTGTACTAATAACAATAAGGGGTGGCACTAGTAGTATAGGGGCCTAACATGCCCCTCTCCTTCAAAAAGTGTTGTCCTCAACGCTTGAGTAGTTCTTGATGCTTCTGTATAAAATTATTGTCGTCCCATGTGGAATCTTCTGCTGGTAAGTACTTCCACCTGATGAGATACGTTGAAATTGATCGATTTCTTAGCTGCTCCATATGAGGATTCGGTGCATCCTGTAACCTGACTCTAGAAGTAACATCTGCATCTACCAGGCGTGCATTTTGTGATTGTATCCATGCCTGCACTGTGGCATCATCTCGTTTTATAGATGGCCCTGCTGATGAAACTGATGAATGCACCAACACTGGGGTATTTGCAGACATATTAGAACCTCTTTGATGTAATGCTAGCATCTTGCCATGCAGTAAATTAGCTAAACCATTTAAGTCCTGCTTAGCATGTTCTTGACTACTTGCGACTTGATGTCCCTGCAAAACTCTCGATCCAGCTTGATAGTTGCATAGAGAAGAGCTTACTGTGGTGACTGCAATATTTGTACCAGGAGAACTACACCCGCGTTTTGATGCATCACTTGCTTTTCTGGCAACACCACGCGCATCACTGTCATTTGTCATATTTTCAGATTTCATTACCTGAAGACTGGCAATGGACCTTGAACCATCAGCCTGCTTTAATGAGGCCCCATGCATGAGTGTGCTATTTCTTGAGACCATTTCAAGTAATCTGGACTGTGTTACTTCTGAACCAAAATTTGTACCTACAAGGGCTAGGTCACTGGATGTGGTAACAGTTAAACCTGACCTTATGAAGCCTTGTTTTACTTCCGGAGAAGGCAAACTAGCTCTTCCATCACCACTAGAATTTAATGTGCCATGCCCAATCACTTCAGATTGAGGATTACGAATAGATTGGCAATTATCTATCCCTTGACATATTGCAGAATTTGAAACCAACTGTCTTGCTAACAAAGCCGCTGTAGCTGATGTAACAGTCCTGCCTTCAGAAATTAAGTTCTTTGGAAGCCCTTCATCTCTTAGTCTGGGATTATCTTCAGCGTTATTTGATTTAATCTTGGTTTCACCTGGAACAATTGGCGAGGTAGTGGAAGAGGACACTGATGCCACAAATATTCTTTCATGTGACAATAAAGCACGAGGAGGAGCCTCATAATCACCGACCCATCCAGGGCCAAATGAGACACCTGGGGGCAGAGCTCTCCTTATCTTCTGAGCTGCAATCTTCCAGGCAACTGGTCCAAGGTTTGCAGCAAACCGAGCAAGACTTCTTGCATAAGCATGCTCTGACCGAATTCCAACAGGGATTAGCTACTTTGACTCCCCATCTAGAATAGTAAGTATTGAGTCATTTCCATTCTCTAGTTGGTTAAATGGACTGTAAGTAGCACGACGGTTTTCTTCCAACTGCAGTGGCCGCCTTCCATTTCTCCAAACCGGTTGCTTAAGAGCAGAAACTGAATGTTCTTCTGCTTTCTCAGAATTGCTTTCAGCCAAGAATCCCATACCATCTAAATTTCCAAATAGATTTCCTGGCTTTTCAGCCTTCCATATCTTGGTGCTATCCTTTTTCTTCTTGATATGTCCTATCTCTAGAGTTTTAGGAGTGTTAATTTCTTCCAATCCTTTAAAAGATATGGTCAGATTCATTTCTTGACGCTTAATGTGATCTTTCACTTCTTGAACATTTTTCTTCTTGATATGTCCTTCTATCTTGATAGTTTGAGTGGTAGTTTTGACCAATGAATTACAAGACATGGTTGGATTCATTTCTTCTCTCTCGATGTGATCTTTCACTTCTTGCACCTTTTTCTTCTTGATATGTCCTTCTATCTTGAGAGTTTGAGGAGTGGTAATTCTTGCCAATGCTTTACAAGATATGGTCTGATTCCTTTCTTCTGTCTCTGGGATGGGGTCCTGGTGTATATCCTCTTGTTTTGATGGTTCTTGATCCTTTTCTTCCTCCTCTTCATATTCTATGTAAAATAATTTCTTCTCAGCACACTTATGACCTTTAGTGCATTTGCTATCACAATTGTAACAAAGACCTTTTTCTCTTTTTTCTTCCAACTGTTGTGGTGTAACCCTTGTAGGTTGTGGAAGGCTAGGAGAAACAACACTTCCATCTTTATAGCTGTGAGGGGTAGACTTCTTTGTTGCCATAATTTTACTTTCCACTATGTCACAAAGCCCTTTTACTCTTTCCAATTGTTGTGGTGTTGCTCTAAAGAATGTGTTGCTCTTTGTATCCTCATAATGTGTTATCATTTCCTCTGTGAGAATTGACCACGTAACCAGTCGTTTACGAGAACAAAGCCCTTTATACCATAAAAATTGATCTGGTTCTAAATATGAAGATGCAATACATACCTTTTGTAACACTGAAACACCATGTAGATCAAAATATTGCTCCATTTGATGTATCCATTTTACCGGATCCTTGCCGTCAAACTTCCTCATCTTGCTTTTTCTTGATTTTAGGAGCATGATCTTGAAATGACTGTAAATCTATACTTTCAAATCTTTAAGTTCTGAAATTGAAACCTATAGTAGCCCTCTATATCCTCTTTCCAATGCCACTAGTCTGACCCCAATTGGATTTTCCAATGAAGAGTTATGTCAAATCTCCCATAGTGACCTGATTATAGACCTTTTCAGAAGAGCGAACTTGTATGAAGTGCCACGAGTCACTGTTTCAACCTTTGACTCTACAAAACATATAAATGAAAACTACAGTCCGTTCTCTTTTTGTACCTTCTGACGAAATTTCAATCCGATGCTCAGAAAGAAAGTTATGACGATTTTCCCCAGGTCACTTGTTTTGAGTGTAATTTAGGAGTCTGAAAAAAGGCCAACTTCCTCAAATCATATCTCCGAAAATATCTCGCGAAAAGCTCTGAAATTTGGACCCAAAGTTCAGCGCCAATTCTTCTCAAATTGGTTTTTTTTCGAATTCTGAAACGTCCCATAAAAAAGGTTATAGCGAAAATTCCACGATGACTTGTTTGGAGCAGCGAAACCCTAGAATCCAAAGCTCTGATACCAAATGTTATGAAACCAGCTCAAGAAAAGATAGAAAAGATAGATCAACGACTTAGAATTCAGCCTCTTCGAGGGGGCAACCTCCTTTACATTACATAAATGAACAATTCTTGGATGATACAAATGAAAAGACCTCCTTTCTATATATAGGAGTCTAGGGGTCATAACATAACCAGAGCCCGACATAACAATGATAATGTAAGGGCAACAATAATAATAATATGTGGGCTTCTATGGGGCACAATAGTAAACAATTATGGGCACTACATGGGTACATCAATATAATAAGTGGTTTGTACTAATAACAATAAGGGGTGACACTATGGGCACTACATGGGTACATCAATATAATAAGTGGTTTGTACTAATAACAATAAGGGATGACACTAGTAGTATAGGGGCCTAACACAAGCGCTCGATTCTCAAATGACCAAGTGTTGTTCGGTGGCTAGCCTTTTATGTTTTATAGCACATTTTGAATTCGAATTCGACTGTTCCCCCCAATTTCGGGTCATTAATGCTTTCTTGGTAGTATATTTTTCCAAATCTGGCCCATAAATCACGTCTTAAATGCTCGCTGCCCACTCTATTTAGCTTCAAATTGAACATCCCATGATGAATAGTGACACCAATAGTCACTTTCTAACCAACCTGCATGGTAGCATAACCCTCCGTGCCTGGTTGCGGACCATGTGACATTGCCTCTACACGCATCCCCAATATCATGCAGCTTCTGAGAAGAATAGTTTATAGTTCCACGCTTCTTTTCAACTGCTCGGAGCGATAGGACTGTCCTTCCTGCAGCTAGTCAGGTGGTCGCACCACCCATGTGGGGCTCCATCCCATCCTCTGCCATGGTTCGTGGAGAATCCCCATCTTCCATTATGGTGATGGGCACCATGGATGTTACTACTTGCAATTTGCTACAATAGTCACTTCGTTTGGCGATATGCGGTCCAAGCCATTGCAATAGACTAACCAGTTCATGGCGATAGTTTTCCAAGTTTTCAATATGATCGTACACACCTTGCCTTGCAATCCTTGGTTTTTTGACGAGAAATGCTTCCATTATTTCGTTTTATAGCTTCTTGACCTCCCTGTCCATCAAAGCACTTTTCTCCCTTAGTCGTACCCATTCTTTTTCAAGTTCGTGGAGTCTAAGGTTTCCCCGTCGAATTTCTTCCTCAAGTTCTAAATGTTCTGTTTCTTGCAGTTGTGTGATTTCTTTGTTACGAGCTTTGCGGACTGTCATATCTACAGGTGCTATTATGCATGAGCTCGGCTTCATATGCCTCCCAGGGATTACAACCCCCACTTCATACTTCTATTTTGGAAGTCCTTTCATGGTGAGAGTTTTTCACATGGTCCTATAAGCCTATACAATGACTGGTACACCCAGGTCCCAGTCAGTGCGTCTCACATGGTGGATCGTGTTCAAAACTTCAATAACCTTGTCGAAGGCTTCTACGTTGATCATTGTTGGCACACTTGGTCTTGTCTAACTTCGTTGTTCACGCCCTTGTCTTGCTTGCTCCTGCTTGTTGTTCTTGTTTTCTATTATGAGAGGATTGTGCATTCGTGCAGGCTACGTACCATACGCCTGTACTCATCAGGAAAAGTGGGCCCGTAGGCTGCTTCATCCATCATCCCTAGCTTCCATCCACATATGAGGATTTCCAAATCATAAACACATCATCTTTCTACATTCGCGCTAGTCCTCGAAACTCTACTAGTGGGTACCTCACCACCTTGCGAGCATAACGTACAATACCCATTTTAGAGCATCGAACCACTATTGTTCTGGTACTTCACTTTCAAATTTGTTCAGGAATTAATTCACCACTGTCAACCCATCATACATAGGCAGATACCTTACCTCTATTGTCGCACAACATAGTGATCTTACCATGATGTTGTAGTTGAGCATGGTTGCCTCGTATAACTAGTTCTGTCATCGTTCTGTTTCATTATCCAAATCTGATGTGCAGGAACTTTCACATTCCCATGAAATCCTGCCATCTGCTGTAGGATTTACCCAATCCTATTCCTGAGTGGTTATCTTGTAGATATAGTCTAGCTCGTCATCACTCTCATCATCGCGCACTAGCTCTATGTAGCATGATCCTTCCGTAGGGTCTAAAGGTACCACTATGCGCAATGACTTTTTCTCAAAGATCGTTTTGGGCTTATTTAGGTTTATCACTCCGTTCATGTCAGTGGCCCAATCAATTCCCAGTGTCATAGGCTAGGGATTGTTGTCATCAACAATCTCTATCACTTCGAAATATGCAACCGCACTCGCACCTTTGATAGCTACCATTATTCCCTACAATCTTCCCATCAGTAGGATCTTCTGCTGGTTCACCATTCACAATTGAATTAGGGACCATTGCCATGTGGGCCTGCCCATGTGCTCCCATGTCTGCTTTGGCAGTACATTTGTGTCCGATCCTAGATCTAGAATCACTTGATCCATTTCATATTCCCCAATTTGCGCAATCAATCACATTTCCCTTCCTATTCGCAATGTGTGCTTTCCAAGCTTTGGGACTACGCGCAGTTCTCCTATCCCAACGCACCTAGTGATGAGTTCCTGCAGTCCTTTCATAACCTTGGTATCACGCAGAAGCTTCATGCACGTCTATAGAAAGGTAGTGAGCATTGAAGGATCCATATCCGGTTTTAGTTGATCCTTACTACCTGAAGTAGAGGCCTCTGTGAAGCTCTTCTTAGCTTCCATGAATATCTCCTTCATGCGCTCCAAATCAAATTCAGGTTGCTTTGTAGGAGCCTTGCGAACCCATGCACTTTCTTTAGGCTACTTACCTTTGTCATCTCCTATTGTGATACCACTTCAAATCATGATGTTTATATTCCAGCCCTCTTCTCGTCACTTGGACCTCATCATTTGTAGGTTCTGAGCTGGGGGAAGGTGGAGTATTCCTTTATTGCGCAACCTCACTATCAGTGTATGGCAATCCTCCATCTCATGATCAAATTGGGTACAATACAAACATGATGCTCTCATCGGATTTGTACAATCACAGGCGTATTTCCCTAGCCATCTGCAATTGTAACAAATCATCTATCTGCAACCCCTTCCTAGTCCCATTCCACCTCGACCTCGTCCGCACCCCTGAAATCCAACACACGCCATCCCTGCGTTTTGATCAAGGGCTCACATTTCAGTATGCACTCTGTAGGTAGGAGTGTGATCCATCATCAGTTCATAACTTCTACAAGTGCATTCATCATGCCCTACTGACCTATAGAAATTACAGAACAACTGCTCGGACATCTATGTATACTTCTGCAAGAGATGACAATTATAAGTAGCATGTTTCCCCCATATATGACAAATTGTGCACAATAATGTAGGTGTCATTCTCGGTCCTGCTTGTGCCTCTGTTCTTGATGGCATCAACCCTGTTCTTGCCAAGTAGTTCATGAAGACTAGACAATGGTCCTTGTCATGTCCCTGTCCCTTGCACTTTATGCACCATACCTCCTCCCGCGCCTCTGGCCGAGTTGTCCTGTCCTATTTCAAACTCTGCATTTAGAGACATAAATTTTTTAGCTGCGCATGGATCTTGTATTGGGGTCTTGTGTAATCTCATTGTAATCTCCAAAGATTCAGCCTATGTGGATAACTTCTACTGCGACAACGCCATCCTTAAATGCGGTGTTAGTGACACTACAAACCATGCGTGGTGTTGTCCATCCATCAAGGTCATGTTGGCTTCACGAATCATACTCTTCAATCTCTGATCCAGATCCCATGGGGTCTCGCCTAGAAGCATTGCGATTTCCCTAAACCCGATAATCAATTGTGTCTCCAATTTTGGCCAGCTAAATTCCCTATTCAGTGCAGCCTGGATATCTGTGACCCCTGCATCTAGATTGTCATTAGAATGCTTAATGTACCATGTCAGTGTGGGATCCTGCAATGCACTTAACAACATTTCCTTCTTTATATTTTCATCCACGACTCCTTGTGCTTCGCATACAGCTTTTACCATGAACCAAAATTGGTCTGGATCTTCGTCCTCTACTCCTCTGAATACCGGAAATTTTATCGTGCTTGCCATATTGAACTGTGATGGTGGCAGAGGTGGTGTGGGTGGAGATGGAGGTGAAGATGCTGAGACTGGTGGTGGTGTAGGTGAAGGTGGTATGGGTAGAATTTGCTTCCCTATTAGACTGATCGCACCTCTCAGTGAAACTTTCACGAGCTCTTCCTCACTTTCTCGCCGAGGCAAAATCAAGGGGCTAGTTTCTATTTTGACGCTACCTTTGTTTCTATAGATCCTTCCACTTCATGTAGCCGCAAGAATCAATTTATTCACATAACCTGCTTTTCACACAATAGCATTTTAATCCAAGTGTTCAAAGTTTTAATGTACTTACCTTGGAGTCCTTTGAGGAAGCGTCATTTTTCCTCACTGTAGTTGACTGAAGCATCTACCGCGAACTCGGTGATAAACCCTCCTATAATTCGATCAAGCTAATGGTATACAACACGTGCAATCTTATCTTCAGATGCTTCTAGTCTGTGCACTAATTTTGGAGTCCACACAATCAGTTTGTCGAGCCTACACCTTCTGTGAATGACTTCTAGCTTCGTGATCCATTCATACAACTCAGAGGGGAAGGATAAAAAGAAAATTTCATGGATTTCCATATATAAGTAGTGCTCTAACCACTGTTCCTTTGATACTTGCGGATTCTTATTTTCCTGCATCGCGAACTCGTGAATTTTTATGTCAAGCAACCCTTCCATTTCTTTCTTCATCAGATTCAATTGACACGACGTCAGACATCCCTTAAGAAGATCCTGATCCCAGAAACAAAACCATTTTTTGGCTTGTTGGGGCCTGATCTAGATTCAGAGTTGATTTAGCCAAACAAATCCCGGTACTACTGGCCCTTTTGGCAATAGTCAGCAGAGCGCAAACTGAGGTCTCACCCAAAGTAGTATGGGAGGGTGTTAGAACCAGGTTTCTACACCCTGGGGATGTTTGATGGTTTCAAGTGGTCTGTGGTTCAACCCTATACACACGTCGCTATGCGCACTTACCTGTACCTTGCAGCCTGTGATGTTGCCTTCGTATAGCCCTACTCGAGGGCCGAACAATGTTATTACCCAAGTCCTTACTTTTAACCTGATATTAGTTGATTAACTTAGCTTACATGCATGTGTAAAGTATACTTATCAATATAAATCATTCATACAAGTGCGCACAGTAAATAAATAGTACATTAGCAATTGATATCAAACATGTAATAACTGAAGAATAGATACACGGAATTCAAATAAAGCTTCTCTTTATTATTCTCTTACTTTGGTTACAGACTCTATTCAGCCCTACACACTTAGCTGTAGGGGTCTGCGCACTCAACTGCGGACTCCACTAGCCCTCTACACTCTCAGCTGCAAATCCTTTTCCTACTAGGTGACCCAAGACACACTTCACACTTTTACTTAATCTCTAAGGACCTTCATGCCTATTCTCTATTCTCTCTGATGTCTTTACAACTTAGAGCCTCACTCTATTTATACAATCCCATGGTCTGTAGACCATGGGTAGGCTGAAATTACAATCAAAACTAGGGTGGACAGCCCTAGGACTCCAACATACATTTCGCACCCACAATTCGTGGAGCGTTACAACAATATCAACTCAAAACTTAGGCTTGAGCCCCAAAAAATGTCGTGGGGGGATTCCATGCCCAAGAACACTTGTATAAAACATTTCATGCTATTGTTTTTCCCGTACATCAAATAATTTTCAATAAGAGAGCCCCCAGGTTTTCCTAAGAAGCCGCAACAGAGTTGTTTTCTATCAACAAATATTTTATTGAAGAATGGTTCACCTACATTAGGGCTTTTGGTGGCGCAACTGATCCACATGTCATTCCTTTATATGTTTCTTATAAATTATTGGCAAGAGATATTTCCTACCAGACCGTGTGAAAAGGCCTGACTAAAGTTCTCAAAGGTAGCAGGATATCATTATGGCCCTCTTTTCCTGTCAAGTGTGGTTTTTTTGCTTTAGCAAATTTTGTTCATGCTACTAAGGAATTAGCACACATGCAAGCCCTCAGGCTTCAAACATTTCCTAAGAGGCAATTTGGTCGAGAGAAAGTGGCATATAATATCACTACTGTATTAAAACTCAAGAAATACAACCATGAGGATAATGATTTTGAAGACTTGTTATAGTCAGCTGAATCCTTCAAACAAGTGTTCGAATGGGCAAAGGGCCAATCTGAAACCTAAATATTTTCAAAGCTTTCAGGAATTCAAAAATGAAAGCTCGAGGATAAGCCTACACAAAGTGTCACTGTTGATAATGAAGGTCCTAGTTCTCGAGTAGATTGTCAAGTAAATACTAAGAAGACACCAGACACAAGGAAACCCTAAGACGCAAATAACATAGCAGAGTTTAGCAGAAAGTAAGCTCAGAAATAGGTTTTGAGAACCCCATCTAAGGAAATTAGTCCAAAGGTCAAAGACAGTAGTTTGGAGCAGGAGTGGGATCAGTTTAATCAAAAACTGCAAGGCACTCCCAAAGCGACAAATACCTAAGAAACAGTTGAGTATAAAACTCCTCTGCATGTTCAAAAGGATATAGAGCCCAAGTCTATCAGTGAGCAGTCCAAGCCTATGGAGGAAAAAGCCACAATGTCTCAGCATACTGAAATCATCCCTTCTCTACCAACATCAGGAATTGTTTTAAAAGTAATTGAAATACCTCCACTTGATGTTTTCTATAGTCCTCTCCACAAGGTTGTAGTGAGAAGGGAGAGAAAAAGGAAAAGCATAGACACACGCAAGTTCCCACCTGGAAACAAGCCGATGGACATGGTTCAGAAGGACATTCCTTTTAATCCGATGAAGAACTTGACTATACTATCATAGTTCACAGGAGCATATGCATCAGCCACTATGGACAAGGCTACTGAACTCTCTACTTTGTTAAGGGAAAAAGAGGAGAGGATTTCACAACTCGAGCAGAAGCTCAAAGTAGAGAAAGCAATTATAAACAAGCAAGTGGCTGAGAAGCTCACCCAATTGTAGCAAAACATGGAGGTCCTGAAAATAATTCATGAAGCTGATATATCGAGAAAAAACATGCAACTTCAAGAATTGCAGCAAGCCGTGGAAAGGTACAAGGATGTTCCCACTACTGAATAGTTCGTTAAAGAGGCACTAGACTTAAACTCCCTTATGGTGAAACAACGAGAGGATTTCTTCCAAAAGATGTCACACATTACCCCTTATCCGACCACTAGTGACCAACTGACAGATACGGTAATCAACGAGAGAACCGAGTTTAATGATTTAAACACCAAAATCTATGAGTTCATTGAATGGAAGGAAACATAAGATAAAAGGAAAGCTAATCTACCTGAGATTGAGGAAACTCATAAAGACATTCCCTTCACAGATTCAGACACGAGAATTAAACATGCCGAGCTAGCAGCCACAAGGACAGTTGGGCTATCAAATAATATCATTAAGGTAATGAATCACACCTTGTTTGCCACCAAACTGATTAAATAAGGTAATCTGAAAGAAATTCCCAATTTAAATGCTCTGTATAAAAGTTGGCAGGAAAAGGCGAAGACTCAAAGCGAGGCAATTACAAAATTGACTAGGACCAACTGCGATTCGAATTGGCAGTACCTCGTCAGGCTACATAACAGACTATGACTCTCAATTGTTCTCTTCATACGACTCAATAGATGCTTCCACCTCTCACCGATGCGATTTTCACATGACAACTCAAGACACATTTTGGGGCACCTCCTCAAATTGAACTAATGACTTGTATATGCAATTTGAAGGACAAACTGGCAAACAACAAGTAATCCTCTTAGTTCTTTTCATTTAGCCTCTATTAATTTTTGGAGTTAATTACCTAGTTAGGGGGAAGGTTGTTTGAAACCTCCTCAAATTTTTTATAATCTATTTTTGCGCATTAGTTAGAATAGTATTTACACTGTTCTCATGCATTTAGAGAAGGGTGAACATTTTTATTCAAGACACTTGCAAGGAATGCACTATTGTATGTTTGTGAATGCTTTGGTGAAATTATGGAACATGATCATTTCTTTCAGATATCACACTACTTTCCTTTGTTGATGCACTATTTTATTCTTGGGAGACAATTTGATTTGAAGAAAGAAGTTGGCCTATGTCATTTGTCAAATGAGCAGGACTTCGCAGATATGGTACTATTATCTTCCATGAATGATTTCGTTTCCATTTAATTAGTGGTAAAACTTAACTTTCATTAAATGTATGTGAGATTTATTGCTTTTGTCAAGCATTAATTGCACTTTTGTATGATGCCTAGCTGAAATTGTGATTTTCATATATAACTCATCATATATGCAATATATTTTATAAATTTCTTTGAATAACTATTTAGTTAAAGGAATTATCTTTATATAGTATCATCTCTGTTTAGTTGTGATTAATATTTATTATCACATGTTAAGCAGATATCTTTGTAGATCGCATACAACACAGGAATACTCAGGTTTATATTAGAATAAGTTAGTTAGAGAATTTCATTATAGAATAGGTCATTTAGATTATCATCATTCTATTGCAAATACTCATGAACCACTCACTCTCATTTGAAAACCCACACTAGGAAACCGGTCCCATTATCCCTAGTCGAAGCCACCACTTTAAATGGAAAAGGGGTTGTCCTCAGGTCCGGACTGGGTGGTTATCCCCCATGTTTCGGCAATAGAATTCTGAGGCTGTAACATAATGGTTAAAGGTTTTTTCATCAAATATTTTATGGCAGAGTGATATGTGTGTATAAATAGTTCATATCCTGTAATGTAGTGTCTAAACTTATTGATAATAAAAACCACAACTATGCACTCTTTCTCTCTCACTAGATAATTAAGATCGGTAGATGATAATTTTTTACTAACAATGTATATGGCAGAGGATTTTTTGATCTTCCCCTTGTCCTAATGTTGCACTAATGACATTATCTAAGGAATCTAAAGAGATATGGAATGGAAGGGTCTAATTAGGTCCCCTCATTTTTAAGATATGGAGGTATACAGTCTTTATTTGCAGTTTACTGTTATTTTCTCTCTTCTTATTTCGGTTTCGGTTTATTTATCTTTTTTTTAACCGGATCTATACCTTTCATTTCTACATATGCTCTTTGCCCTGCGACTCTGTGCGATCTGGGCAAATCAGAAACAGAAAGGAAGGATTTTTTCTCATGCGTATGCTCTTTCCCCTGCACCTTAGTGTGATCTCGGAAAATCAGAAACATTGAGAAAAATATTTAGTTTTTTTCACAAGGTTCAATTTTTTTTAAATATTTAGTTTTTTGGGTAAAGCTAACTTCGAGCCATAAGGTTCATTTTTCTTTGCATGTCCGTGTTGGGTTTTGTGTTTTGTGTTTTGTAGGGAAAAAGAGGTTTCTCAAGGCAAGCACCCAACCCAAAACCCTCTCTCTCTCTCTCTCTCTCTCTCTCTCTCTCTCTCTCTCAAATTTTTTGTATAGTTCAATTGGTTCAAAGCTATTTTAAGAGAGTAGAGGTCTTGGGTTCAAATCTCCATTTTGTGGGGGCGTTTTTTTTCATTCCCGCACATTCGCGCACTTTGCCGGCAACTTCAACAAAATTTTTCAAAAAAGCCATAACTTCTTCATCCGGAAGCCTTTTCAGAGCCGTTTTTTTTAAAACAGCCTAATTTTTCGAGATCTATCCATTGGAACACTTACTTTCAGCATCTTCAGCTTCAGTTTAAAAAAAAAAAAATGGAAAGTCCATGCCAAGTCATTCTTGACAGCACTAACTACTTCCAATGGGTATCCTACATGGAAGATTTACTTAGAAGTAAAGGTCTCTATAGAATAGCCACGGGCCAAGAGAAGAAACAAAAAGATGAAGACAAGGTTGCAAAATGGGAAAATAAACAAGATCAAGCACGTGGTTTGATAGGGATGTCTATTTCTCCTGATCTTAGATTCCATATTGCAGAACTTGATACTCCTCATGAAGCATTAAAACAAATCACTAAAGTTTTTGGGATTAAAAATGAAATTAGAGCCCATCAACTTGAAAATGAGTTGCTTACATTGGATCCTAATAAATTTTTCTTGCATTGAAGATTTCTTGTGCAAATTCAAGACCCTTAGATATCTCTTGGAAGGTGTTAAGGTTAAGAAAACATATAGTAACATTATTTATTCCATCCTTACTAAGTTGGGACCAGCCTACTCTGTATTTGTTTCCACCTTCCATTCTACAAGGGAAGCTTTCATTTGTCAAGGAAAAGACTACAAGGCCCCTTCCTTTGACTCTTTTTGTGATTCTTTAATAAGAGAACAAGAAAAACTCTTACACCTTGGTCTTCTTAATCTTGGAAACTCTTCCAAGAAAGCGTTAGCCGCCCAGCAGCAACCAAATTTAAAGAATCCTAAGAAGTCATATCCTAAAAAGAATGGTCCTAAACCAAACAAGGGTCCTAAGCAAACTCAGTCTCAAAATGAAAGATCATTTCAGCAAAATGATAAGACCAATAAAAACAAATGGAAGAAGACTGATCGCCATTGTAACTTTTGTAATCGAGATGGGCACTTAGAATCTAAATGCTTTAAGAAGATGGAAGCCTTGGAAGCCGCAATGAAGAAACATAACATCCATGTTGAGCATTCTTCTACTTCAACTTCAACTTCATCTTCAGGAATGGCACTTTCTACATGTCGTTGTCAATCATCTCAGTCTGGTTATGCATTAAATGTATCTTCTTCTTCTCATTCTCATGAGTGGCTCATGATTCTGGAGCCTCTTATCACATGGCCAAAAACAAAGCCATGTTTTCTTCTTTACATGATTGTAACACCAAAAATATATATGTTGGTGATGATAGATCCCTTAATGTTGTAGGGACTGGAACTGTTCATCTAGACAATGGTCAGTTTAATGATGTATTATGTGTTCCAACCTTATCCAGCAACCTTCTATCTGTATATCAGATAACTCATTCAGGTGAAGGTAAAATTGTTGAATTTTCACCTCATGATGTTGTAATCAAGGATCTAGAGATCCTAAACAGATTCTAGCTACTGGTA
>APFE030798117.1:238799-328766 GCA_000404065.3 Pinus taeda | reverse complement strand
CATCCTTGTTTTTTATGTTGATGATCTTATTCTTACTGGTAGTGATCCCAACCTTATAAACCATGTGAAGTCCAGCCTTAAAAAAAAATTTGAAATGACAGACTTAGGACACTTACACTATTTTCTCGGTCTTCAAGTCTTGCAATCCAAGGAGGGTATTTCCCTTTCCCATTCCAAGTATGCTTGTGATATTCTTCATCATTTTCACATGGAAGATTGTAAGCCAGCTCCTTCTCCCTTTCAGTCTGGAGTCAAACTTTCAGTCTCTTGTACTTCTCCTGAAGTTGATGCTACCTTATACCGTCAACTTGTAAGAAAACTCTTGTATTTAACCCATACTCGTCCTGACCTTTCCTTTGTTGTTGGCCTTGTTGCTCGTTTTATGCAAAACCCCCGTGAAAGTCATTGGAAAGCAGCTAAAAGAATACTTCGTTATGTTCGAGGTACAGTACAGTTTGGTATTCATTACAGTGCCAAAGCAGCTCCTCTATTAGTTGGTTTCACTGATTCTGATTGGGCTGGTGACCCTGATGATCGGAAGTCTACTGTCAGTTATGTCTTCACTCTTGGTTCAGGACCTATTACATGGGCTTGTAAGAAACAGGCTGCCATTTCTCTTTCGTCAGCAGAAGCAGAGTATCGTGGTGCCGTGGAAGCTAGTAGGGAAGCCTTGTGGCTTCGTCAGATCCTATCAGAATTTGGCTTTGAGCAGCAGCATCCGACTACACTTTGGTGTGATAATCAAAGTGCCATTCAGCTTTGCAAAGATCCAGTTCAGCATCAGCGCAGCAAACACATTGACCTTCACATGCACTTCATCAGAAAGCTCATTCATGACCATGTTCTTGAAGTGCAATATTGTTCAACAGATGATCAGGTTGTAGACATCTTCACAAGGCTCTCACAGAGGCGAAGTTCACTAAACTTCGATATATGCTTGGAGTTCAGGAAGTTGTCACTAAGGGGGGATAGGCTCTAGTGCCTCCTTCCTTCTCCTATTGTGTCATATTTGTAAATCCTTCAATCCTATCCCAAGTTGTTCTTAAGGGGGGATGTTAGGATATTCCGACACATAGGAAATAGTTAAGTTCAACTTGGTCTAGTATAGAGTCAGGTATAGAGTTAGGTAAAGTGTGTTTCTTTACCGTTGTACATTTTGTAACTTACAATCCGACGGTCACGATATGTAGTGATCCGACGGTTCATTCTCTCCTCGGTATTACCGACACTTGATCCGTGGGTTGACACCCGATTGGTCCATGAATTCTATTTAAAGCGCATGGAGGGTCATTTGTAGGTTAACCATGCATGAGAGAAGCTTATGTAAATTTTCATTCTTTTATTAATAAATTGCCTGTAGTAGCCACGTTGGCACAGGCCGTGGACTATTTCCCTCTCTGAGGTTTTTAACCACGTCAAAACACAGGTGTATTGATCTGTGATCTGTTTGTGAGCGGTGTCCTTTTGGTGTTCTGTCTGAGGAACTTACCCTGTAAATTCCTACAGCCTCAAAACTTGTGCCCATAGTAATCTCTCCTTCATATGCTCAAAAAACCATTGGAAAGATTCATTCTAAAAGAAACCACTATCATTAGCTAATAGTCGAAAGGGAGGGGTAGTTATCCTAAAAAAATTCTCAAAGAATCTTCAGTAGTAACCCACATGACTCAGGAATCATCTCACTTCCCTTGGTGTTTCTGGTATAGGCGGGTGTATGATAACATCAATCTTAGATAGATTTATCTAGATACCATTATTAGAGATAAGATGGCTAAGGACCACCCTTTATTTGCACATCGATTTACAATTTTTTTAGTTAAAGCAAGGCGAGCCTCTCGACACCTATTCAATACTTTCCCTAAATTTCAAAGAGATTCCTGAGAATAATTATGAAATATTGAAAAACCATCCATGTAAACTTTTGCACACTCAATGTCAGTAAAAATAGCCAATACAACCCTTTCAAGAGTAGTAGGAGCATTACAAAGTCCAAAGTGAAGCACGCCGTAGGTGAGTTTTCCCTAGGGACAAGTAAAGGTAGTCTTGTCGTGATCCTCAAGTGTGATCTATATTTGGTTAAAGCCACTAAAGCCATCCAAGAATCAGAAATATGTTTTACCCATGAGGGTATCATCATGATCCTCAAGTGTGATTTGTATTTGGTTAAAACCACTGAAGCCATCCAAGAATCAAAAATATGTTTTACTCATGAGGGTATCTAGTACCTGATCGATGTAGAGAAGTGAGAAGTAATATTTGAGAGTATATTTATTTAAATATCTATAATTGATGCAAAATCACCATGTCCCATCTTTTTTTGACACTATTACTAACAAAGAGACCCACTACATATCAGATATAGGATAAATAAAAATGGCATCTAGGAGTTTTTGAAGTTCTTCTTTAAAAACATCTCTGAGTGCATGGTTCATTATCCTTTGAGGTTTTTGGATAGGTCAAGCACCCTTCTGAATATAAATATGATGGGTACAAGTTTCTGGAGGAATTCCTCTCATTTCCTCATAAATCCATGCAAAGGCATCAATAGGGTTTCATAGCAACTGAGAAGATTCTCTTAATGGAATGGGTCCAAGTCCGTACTAATGCATAAATATTTTCCTCAACTTACCTCAAGAAGAGTAGTGTCTATCTAGTGAATATATGTGGTGGCTACCAAACTTTGTAATGGCAATGCGGATTATGGATCATAATTTTCCTGGAAACCTAGGCTAAAAATTTGATGAAGCATTCCAAAGTCGTTCATAGTATCCATGTCACAAAGGAAATTTGGATCACACTCTCCTCAATACACTCAATATACTGATGAATCATGGAAAGGGACTGAGTCTCCTCATCATTACTATCTCTTGCAGTGGCTAGAACCACCCTCCAAAATTTTGGCTCGCATGGAAATTCAGAGCCTACCTTGGATCCTCCAATCGATCATCCTTGGTCACTTGTTGGTAAGTTGGTGATTTCAAGCTCCCCTCCATGATTTTAAGAGTTGTACATGTTCTCATCTTTATGTTGAGGCACTTCAACCTGAGCTAATGGTTATGTCAGGCCTTGACTGTCTTGAAGTTAGTTCCAATTCTGATCAGAAAATTTGTGAAACACCCAACGCCCCTCATCACTCATCTCTATGCACTGAAGATCAATCCAACACATAGATTTTGCTTCCTCCATCAGAATCACATGATCCTATCGCATATGCACTGGAGAAATCATACACAACAAGCACACTTGTAAATCGTAAATTGTCTCTCTTTCTCATGTTTTCTTATTTATTACAGTCAAAATATTACACATGTTTATCATCTACATGCATTGTGTCACAACACCATCTTAAGTTCGCAGAATGCTTGCCTTACGCTTTCACTCTTTTATTTTTTGTGGATGTGTTTAAACTCAGAGTATGTTGGTCTTGATTGTTAAATCTTTCTTATTCACTAGTTTACATGTATGTCTTTCTTGTTTACCGTGCCTTCTCCAACATGGGTCAGCCAATCCATCAATGGTTGCATTGGAAATATCACTTAGTGCGTGTAGGACCATGCATTGTTTAGAGTAGGAGTAGAAGTAGTGTTTCCTTCTTTCTTTTCTTTGCTTTCTGGCTTGCATGTCTATTTTTTTCTTACTGGGTTTGGTTTTGTTGCTTGTTATCTTTTCTTACATTTTTTACTTCCACTTTTCTTCTACTTTTTTCTTTTTTCTTTCTTTGCCTACTCGTGTCCGTAGGCTAGACTTACATGAAACCGTGTTGGCTCTCGAGATAAGCAAGGAAAATAAAAAGGGACTTATGCAGCTATCAAAATGTGTTTATCTATTTTCCTCTGTCTTTATGAAGATCTTGTTGTCTTTAGTTAATGATTCCTTGATGGAAAATATGTTTTGTTCAGAGTGATTCTTGGTGAGAACAAAACACTTGCACTGTTAACGACTACCGCCTACTCTAATCAATTCTTTTGGGTTAATCCTTGTTAGCTTAGTGAAGTAGAGTAAGGTGAGGGGGAAAACCTTAAAAATGTTGTCAGAGGTATACATAACATACTTCTCTAAAGGAACAACCTCTTATGATCTCAATAAGTCGGGATCCATCTTCTGCCTCTCAAATAAATAAGTACCTATGCATAGTTCCTTCAAAAATAACAAAATGGAAAAATGGAAAAAATAAAATAAAGAGAAAGAAGAGAAAGTCTTCCTAAATAGAGAGGTGATGAAAGTAACTCTATCAAGGGATTGACTAGGCTCACTAGCAGCAGAGCGATGCTTGTGTCTATGCATGACTTCATCGGGGTATTGTCCGAGCCTAATGGCAGTGGAGCAAAACCAGAGATGAAACTTAAACTCTAACAGCTATATTACTTGTGCATCAATATATCCCTCATCCTCGATTGAAAAAAACTAAGTTCACCTAGCTTGGAATTTGTGTTGACTGATCAACGGAATGGTAGGGACTACATCTTTCGCACAAGCTAGTGTAGAAGCCATCACAATCAAAGAATAAAAAAATACTTCCATAAGGGTTAGAGTTTCTTTTCATGAAACAAGGTCCATACAGAGAGTTGGAGTTCTGCTAGTGTGTTGCCAATGTTGTAGTGGCTACAACCACCCTCTCAAATTTTGGCTCACATGCAAATTTTGGATCCTACCTTGGATCCTGCGATCGATCATCCCTGGTCACTTGTTGGTAAGATGGTGATTTCAAGCTATTCTCCTTGATCTTAAGAGTTGTCCTTGTTCTCATATTTATGCATCATGTGTCATATTTGGGCATAGGGGTTGTTGTTTGTCATGCAAAGGGGATGTTGTTTTACTTTAAGGGAAAGCATGTACGCATAAGTTGATATCATCACATAGACATGTTTCACACTCACAACATGCACTCTTGTCAAAAAGGTTGTTGCATCAATAAGAATATGTTTATACATTCTGGGTGGTCTACGTTGTATAATTAAGTCTTGGGTTGCGATCACAGTCAAGTCTTATCAATATTTACATATGTCTCATTGATATCACACATAGGAAATTTCCCTAGTAGATTAGCCTCATTCAGCCTCTCAAAAATATGCACTTTGCTTTTGCAAGCATCAAGTTTCCTCCCTTTCCTGTTGAAATCTCACAGTGCACAAAGACCCTAGCTAGCATTGCTCCCCAAAAATGCACAGAGTAGTCAACAAGCTAGCATTGCTCTCCAGAAATGCCCAGAGTAGTCCAGTTGCCTTGCAATTAGAAATTGCGCAGAGGTGTCCTACATGGACCCCTGTCCCACAGATATGTTATGTGCCTAAAAAATGTGGTGTTTTCAAAGCTACCCTATTTGTCTTGTATTCAAAAACTACACAAATGGGCCTCCCATGGCCTCATCCTGATAGCAGTCACTTCCCACTGAAATTGTGTTGATCCATCAATCAGTGATTACATTAAAATATGACATGCTAAGATCACTGCCAAGGAGTCGAGGAGAAGGACCAAGAGGCAAAGTAATGGAAAAATATTAGGACCGCATGCAATCTCCGTCAGATGCATGATCATCTTGAGGGCTAGTTTCGTAATTAAATAAAACCTTTCGATGTACACCTATTATTTGAGTTTGCATGACTTCTTGTCATTTTCATGTCATCATGTCCTCAGTAACATGCATGTGTGCAAACAAAAAAGTTCATTTCATGTGTTTCCTCTACATGTCCTACTTCCTTTTCACTTATTTGACCAACTCTAGTCTTCGGCATGTTGATTGCTATGTCATGCTTGCGACCTTGTTCTGGTGATGTTGAAGGTTTGTGTTTGAGTTGTGCTTTCTATGTAAACATCTATCACACTCACACACGATGTTCTAAAAACTATCGCGCAATTGTTGTCACGGTCGTCTGAAGGCCTATTCAAAGTATCGCACTTGTAGCTTTCACCATTAGACAATCCCACAGTCAGTCACACTGAGCATATGCTATCTTCTTTGTTCAAGATTTCCTATCGTCAATACATGTTGAGTGTTTGTTCGCAAGCTCATGTATACAGTTTCTCACTCACTCACACACTTAACCATTTTGTTGAAGATCTATTGGCTGGACCACCTTCCATCAATCAGACCTCTACAGAGCTACACTGCACAGTCTCAACCCTCAATGATAAAGTATTGTTGCCCAAAATTATGGAGAGCTTGAGGTTACCTCCTAGGCAGTTTGCACTGTGCAATCCTGAAATCAACCTGGTTGACTGTCACCTAGAATAGCGTAAAATTTGTCCCTGAATACATTTCAGTCTGCATTGTCCACAAGCCAATCCATCAAGCCTCCCACTGGTCAATAGGAGAGTTTGACCAGGTAGTGACCTTGGGCTTCACTCTTCCTAAAAATGTCCCAGAAGCTGTCAGCATGCCTGCCTCCACTAACTAAAGAAATTATGCATATAAGAGGGAGAGGCACCCGCCTCCTATAACTGCACTATTTCTTAAAATTGCACAATTCTATCAGTTAGTCCCCCTACTAGCCGACCTGCTGCTCCTCATGAAAATTATGCAGTTTTCTTGGACTATCCACCAGCTTCCCAACACATTGCTCATCCCGAAAACTGCACATACACTTTCATCATGACTACCTCCCATTTCTCTCCAGTTTTGGCCAGTAACCTCCCAGACCCCACTTCTAGCCTCCCATAAAAATCTATGCAGTTTGCATTGCTAGTTTCCTCTGCTATTGACACTGCCTTCCTAGGAAAAATTGTGTATTTATGCCTCCCAGCTGAGCCATATCTTGTAGAATGTCACTGTTGTTCTGGATTTCTTATCCTAGCCTCCCATTGAACTCTATGCAATTTTTATTGCAGTGCCCCAGAGCCTTTCATCCCAGCCTGACATGTTCTCTCTGTTTTTTCAGAGCCTTGTCCTCTCTCTTAGTCACCTGCACCCAGAAATGAAAGACAATGCATCATGGTAGACTAGGGGATTTATAGATTTTATGTCATCTCATAATGAGTGATTGTAGAAATAGGTGAATGGATGAGACATGGCACGACAAAAAAGTAGATGAACTTGCTCGTGGTTGGATGGAAACTTGCTCATGGTTGGATGAAAACATGAAGCATACGAGGTAGAAAGTGAAGGAAACCCATGTGCATGCATGAAATATCAAGCGAACGCAAAAGCCATTGAAGACTCTGCACATTTTTCCATGTAGAGGTGAAGCTATGGTACACCATGCGTACACTCATCAATCAATAGCACAACAACTTGACACGAATAGAATCACCATCATGTGCATACATGCAACGTCATGTTGAGTTGTGTCATGAGTTTCCTTGAACACATCACTACTTTGGGTCATAATTGTGTAATCAATGTAATGTAATGTGGAAGTCCAAGAAATCCATGGATTAAGTTGAAGAGTCTTTTAAGTCAAAGAGTCATGAGGGGATTTGATCAATCATAAGGGTTAGTTTCAACCTTCACTATATATGACCATCATTTCTACATGCAAAGGAATTTTCAGCTTGGCTCCTCCCACATAGCCTTGAGATTCTATAGTCTTTTCTTTGAGGAGTGAGCAGTGGCTCCAACACCCCACTATTAGGGTTAGTGATGTAATGGTGTACATATGTGTCTTTGAAATTTTTCTTAATTCAGAAGCCAATTAATAGGCCAACAGATTTTCACACATGTATTGTATTCATTTCTAAGACTATTCTTTGGACACTTGTAATGCATGTTTCTTTAACCTATATTCAAACAATTCAACTATTTCAGTTGTTCTAGTACATATGCTATTGGAAATATTTTGTATCAGTTGTTAACATTTCCTCTCCCATGTGGACTATTCCACCAAACAATTGACAGATTCATTCCGGTAAACTTGTTATAATGACCATCGCACTCATGGGGACTATTCCGTTGGGTGTTGTACGTGCTATCTGTTCACTTTGTGTTTGTGACTACCGCATCCATGTGGACCACTCCATGAGAAGTTCTGCATGTCCTATTGTTTTGTGTGTCTCTTAGAGAGTTGGCACTATTCCTTTTTGACTTGAGACTCACTCTCACCCTCTCCCTCCGTGGTGAAATAACCTTGACACAAGTGACACTAAGCACTCACCAATCACACAAACCTCACTATTTGAAGACAAAGTAAACCACTCTAATGTGCTGACAAGAAAGAGCTAAGGAAAATCTTTAAGATAATGGAAATCGGGCCACCATATCAGATGGGACTCCTACACCAAATGATTTGAGGTCTAGTTGGGATTTCATACCAGTGAGATCCCCTAGATGTTGGTGGGTACAACAACATCAACCTTTCTAGCTGTAGAAGGAGGGCCAAATGACAAGATGAGTCATCACAATCTGTTTTGAATCTTCACATATCTATCATGGAGTTCTTTTTAGTTCACCCTCTGAAATGTTTGTCTAATGGACATATCTTTGATTGCTAAAGGAATTTTTGGTATAACTTGTCACAAATCACGTATGATGGTGAAGGCGAGGTAGCATGGGCTGAGCACTTAGATGAATTGCATGCACTCATGGAGAGCTTGGAAGGTCTTAATGAAACACAAGTTTTTACACTACTCACACATGCACTTCATGAATACCCATTGTTATGTTGTAGCATACTACCTCATAACTCCATGCACTCATTCATGTAGTTCAATGATATAATAGAATATATATTTCACCATTTCGATCCTAAAGCACTTGATAAGAAAATGTTAAAACAATGGAAGGCTACCCATGAATCTCTAGAGGAATTTTGGCATCACTTTTGTCTTCTCTCTTCTGAAGCTCTGAAAAGTCAGATGAAATTCCATTATCTTATTGAAAGATATGAGTATGTATGTATGTATCAAATCAATCTATCCCAAAGTAAAGAAAAATCTCAAACCCTGCTCAACATACTTCGGTGACGGAGCTGCGTAATCACATGTGGACACAATGATTGTCATAAGAGATTGTCTACCTTCCACTCATTAAATAGCTCCACCCCTACAGAGTGATGTCAGAGAGTGTGCACATATGTATGTTCAACTGTCACATCCTCTCACCCTCACTACTCTCAATTTATGTCCATATTTGGGTGGGAAGCCCATGGATTGTCATATGCACTTGTTACCTCAACCTTTGTCCTCACATCTGCTAATCCTCCAGATTGTACTATCTTGTGGTCTTCCATTCCAGACTCCACACTTGTTGTGAATTAGGATAAATTTATCAATGGAGTTGATGTTTCACAACCAACCTGCACTGTCATTTATGAATAATATGACTAGGAATCTAAGCATGAACCTATGGTGAACGATGACCTCCTTCTGTCTGTGCCTACAAAGCATTATCCTGACATCTCTTCTGATTCCATCATTCTTGATTTTCCTTGTGAAAAATCATCTATGGGTGCATATATTTATGATGATTCGGAGAGCACACTAGATTTTAGTCCATCATTTGATAGCGGAGAGGCAAAATATTTCATTGATAATAAACTTGAATTTTCATCTACCTTTTCTAGAAATTCAGAGGGTGAACATTCTTGCTTCTCATCTACCCCTCTGTATGATCCCTCAAATCATGAGGATGCCAATGGACATCCACAATTTTCTTATTTGGGTTGTCATGATCTTTATATTTTTGCATTTGATCACGATGTTAATTCACTCAATATTTATCTTTTTAAGCTACTGGCCTTTGATGATCCTGTGAATGAAATGGAAACCCCACTAGCTATCGAGGCACTTTACCATGAGTTGATGGTTATTTCACGCCCTCATTGTCCTAAAGTTTGCTCCACTTCTGATCATAAAATTTTTGAAACACCCAAGCCTCCTCATCACTCATATGTATGCACTGAAGATCAAACCAGCAAATAGATTTCACTTCCTCCACCAAAATCACATGATCCCATTTCTTATGCACTGGAGGAATCATACACAACAAGCACAATTGCAAGGCATAAGTTGTCTCTCTTTCACATGATTAATTTTTTGTTATAATAAAAAGAGTAAGCATGTTTATCATCTGCAAGTAGTGCATCACAACACCATGTTAAGTTCCCAAAATGCTTGTCATGCGCTTTCACTCTTTTCTTTTATGTGGACGCATTTAAACTCAAAGTGTGTTGGTATTCATTGTGAAATGTTCCTTGTTCACTGGTTTACATGTATATCTTTTTTGTTTACCATGCCTTCGCCAACATGGGCCAGCCAATGCTTCGGTCGATGCATTGGAAATATTAGTTCACGTGAGTAAGCCCATACACGATTTAGTGTAGGAGTAGGAGTAGTGTTTCCTTCTTATTTTTATTTTATTTATGGTTTGCATGTTTATTTTATTGCTTACTTGGTTTGGTTTTCTTTCTTGCTTTATTTTATTACTTGTTTGAAATTAACTTTACTTTTGCTTTTTTCTTTTTCCTTTCTTTTCTTGCTCAGTTCAAAGGCTAGCCTTACATGAAACCATGTTGGTTCTTGAGACAAACCATGAAAATATAAGAAGACTTATGATGGTTATCTATTGTCCTCTCTCTTTATGAAGAGCTTGTTGTCTTCATTCAATGAGGCCTTGATGGAAAATACATTATGTTCAGAGTGATGCTTGGTGAAAACACAATGCTTGCATTATTAACTAGTACCGCCTACTCTAATCGGTTCTTTTGGGTTAACCCTTGTCAGCTTAGTCAAGTAGAGTAAGGTGAGGTGGAAAACCTTAGCAAGTATGTCAGAGGTATACATAACATACTTCTCTGAAGGAACAACCTCTTTTTCTCTCAATAAGGTTGGATCCCTTTTCTACCTTTGAAGTAAATAACTGGTTATGCATAGTTCTTTGAAAACAAAAATTTAAATTTGAAAAAATGGAAAAAATTAGATCATGTGAAAGAAGAGAAAGGCTTCTAGCACAGAGAGGTGATGCAAGTAACTCTGCACGGGTATTAACCAGGCTCACTTGCAGTGGAGCGATGCTTGTGTTCCTACATCATGCTGTCACGGTACTATCGAAGCTTGTTGGCAGTAGAGGAACACCAGAGATCAAACTCAAACTCTGATAGTTATATTACTTGTGCATTAATATAGCCCTAATCCCCAATCGAAACAACTAGGTTGACTTGGCTTGGAATGTGTGTTGACTGATCAAGAGAATGGTAGGGATTACATCTTTCACACAATCTAGGGTAGAAGCCATCATGATTAAAGAATCAAACAATACTTCCAGAAGGTTTAGGCTTTCTTTTCACAAAGCAAGGTTCATATATAGAGCTAGATATCTACCATTGTGTCGAAAATGATGTAGCGGCTACAACCACCCTCCAAAATTTTGGCTCGCATGAAAGTTTCAGAGCCTACCTTGGATCCTATGATCTATCATCCTTGGAAAATTATTGGTAAGGTGGTGATTTCAATATCCCCTCTTTAATCTTAAGAGTTGTCCATGTTCTCATCTTTATGCAGCATGTGTCATCTTTAGGCATAGGGGTTGTTGTTTGTCATGCAAAAGGGACGTTATTTTGCTTCAAGGGAAATCATGTGCGCATGATTTGTTATCATCACATCGACATGTTTCACACTCACTACATGCACTCTTGACATGAAGGTTGGTGCATCAAGAAAAGTAGGTTTATACATTCTGGATGGTATACATTGTATCATTAAGTGTTAGTATGTCATCAAAGACAAGCCTTATCAATGTTTACATATGTTTCATGGATCTCACAATTAGGCAATTTCCCAAGCATATTAGCCTCACCTAGCCTTTTAGAACTGTGCACTTTGTTTTTACAGGCATCAAGCTTCCTCCCTTGCCTGCTAAAATTTAGCAGTGCGTAGAGACCCCAGCCACACTGCTCCCTAAAAATGTGTAGAGAAATTAGGAAGCCAATACTTCTCTCTAGAAATGCGTAGAGCAATCCAAATGCCCTACACTGAGAAATTACACAGAGGTGCCCTCCCAGGACCCCATCCAGCGACAGTGTCTTGTGCCTCAAAAATACAGAGTGTTGTCCAAGTTTCCCTGTTTGTCTTTCATTCAGGAACTATGCAAATGGGCCTCCCGTGGCCTCATCCTAGCAATAGTCACTTCCCGCTGAAACTACACTGCTCCATCACTGAGTGACTACAGGAAAAGTTGACATGTTGAGATCACTCCCAAGGAGTCAAGGAGAAGGACCAAGATGCCAAGTAATGGAAAAATATTAGGACCACATGCAAAACCCATTGGATGCATGATCATCTCATGGATAAGTATGATATGTAACGAAAACCTTTCAAAGTACACCTCTTAGTTGAGTTTGGAAGACTACTTGCCATTGTCATATCATCATGTCCTTAGTAACATGCATGTGTGCAAACACAAAAGGTCATTTCATGTGATTCCTCTACATGTCTTGCTCCCTTTTGTCTTGTTTGACCAACTAACATTTTCCACATTTTGATTTCTATGGCATGCTTGTGACCTTGTTTTGGTGATGTTGAAGGTTTGTGTTTGAGCTGTGTTCAATATGTAAGCATCTATCACACTCAAAAAATAGTTCTAAGCATTGTCATGCAAGTGTCGTCACGATTGTCCAAAGGTCTATCTGAAGTGTTGCACTTGTCACCTTCACCATTAGACAGTCTCGTAGTTATTCACACTAGGCATATGTTGCCTTGTTGGTTTGAGATGTCTTGTCGTCAATTCCTGTTGAGTGTGTGTTCACAAGGTAATGTATACATGGGTTCACTCACTCACACACTTAACCATTTTTTTGAAGATTTTTCAACTGAACCACCCTCCATCAGTCGTACATCCACTGAGTTGCACTGTGCAATCTAATCCCTCAATGATGAAATACTATTGCCCAGAATTACACAAATATTAAGGTTGTCTCCCACGCAATCTACATTGCGTAATCCTGGAATCAAAATGGCTGACTATCACACAGAACAATGTAGAATTTTCCCAAGAATCCATCTCAATCGCCACTTCCCACAAGCCAATCCATCAAGCCTCTCATTGGTCAACTGGAGATTTTGACCAGGAAATGACCCCAGACTTCACTATTCTCAAAAGTTGTGTAGAATCTGTCATCATGCCTCCCTCCTGTTAGAGTCGGTCTGGTCAGTCCTCCATCAGAGATCAAAACTCTTTATGCATTTCATTTTTTAGGTGTCTCGCTCCATTTACCCAGCTGCATTTCGCTAGTGGCATGCCATAATCTGACAGAAAAGGTCATGCTAGTCATTTCCCCTCATGTCTGGCTCCTGTTGCCTTAGGTCTTTTGTTAATGATCACTAAAGTGCATGACAGTCAAGGTCTAGTCCTTTAATGGACAAAAGTCAATTTCAATAATTAGGTCTAGGGATTAGTCAATTTTGTTTTCAACCATGTCAAATAAAGCCATGCAGGCCAGAGTGAGGCCCTTACAAAGTTATGATTCAGAGAGTTTCATCGTCATGTTGATAGACTTCGACTTCAAAACTCTGTTTTGAAGAAAAGTCAAACAGTGTCATTTGTGACAAAACTTTCAAAAGATTCGTGAGTTTATTTCCTCAGGTGCAGTCATGGTTTCCGTGGCCAAATGCCTTGTCATGCAATCCCCGCAAAGAGTGCCGAAAATTTCATTTGAGCCAAAATTTCAAAGGAGAAAGTGAAATTCAGTGTTGCATTAAGTCAATGAAAAGTGTCAAAGCAAAACATTAGCAAAATGGGCTTTTAAAGAAGCAAAAATTTAACCCATGACTTCAAAGTCTTTAAATATAGGTTTCCACAAGTAAACAAGGTTATTTTGCAAATCAAGGTTATAGAGAAAAGTTGCAAAGTGATTAGGAGATCAAAGTGCATGTTTAAGAGTGAGTGGGAGTCATTTTCCATAGCACATCGCACCCAAAGAGGGGCGGGGCGCACACAGAGCCACCGCATACTGCAAATTTCAACGGGCGCAGCGCACACACCAGGCGTGGCACACATAGAGCCACCCTATAGTGCAAATTTCAACGGGCGCGACACACACACCAGGCGCGGTGCACAGCCACAAAGGCCCGAAATCATGCCAAATTGCCTCAAGTTGCTTGTGAAACCTCCCAAATCAACATGTAGGCTCTATATCATGGCTTGCTCATCAAATTTAATGAATGTTATGGTGGTTCATGGCTATGTTTAATTGCAACAAAACTCATAAATCCAAACACAGGAAAACACTGAAATCCATTGTTGTTGGGGTTGCATAATTGTGGTATTGATGCCAAGGCTTCATTTTCACTCCTCATTTTTCCCTTGCTTGCCATTATTCCCTATCCCCTCCTCTTATTTGTCAACATAACACCCCAAAACCCTACCTTATCAAAACCCCAAAACCTTACCTTATCAAATACCCAAACCCCCTACATATCCCTAAACAAACTTCTCCCCAAAAACCTTATTCCCATCATATTTCTCCCCTCCTAATACTCCCTTTTTTCATTGTTCCCCCTTGGTGGCAGATATTGCAACAACACCTAGTTTCACACTATCATCAAAGGGCAGCCCAAATACAATACACACAGCAGTCATGGCCTCTGAGCATTCATCATAGTATGAGATGGAGACACAAAGTGATTCATCCTCAGAAGAACAGGCTCCCAGGAGACATCACAAGAGTGGAAAACATGTTAGGGATGAGCCAGCTACCCTCACTGAATTGCAGGCATGCCCTCTTGCCATGTCCTGTTTCCAGCATCTATCATGTTTTGAATTCTGCCAAAGGGTGGCTAATGTTAGAGTTCATCATGAGTTGGCCCATCTTTTTGTACTTCACCTACATGGAGGTCAGTCTATCCTAGTCGAGGTCACCTTCACATTGACACCCGAAACTATCTCAGTGGCAACCGACATACCGAATGTAGGAGAATAGTGGCACAAGAAAAAGAAGGTGGATAGGCAACACTATGAGCCTTACATTAAGGCAAGATTCTTGAGGCAGCTCACAAGAGTCTTTCCATTCATATATTTGAAAGATGAGTATGCTCCACTGATGAAATTGATCACGAAGTACTTCAGCTGTGAGGGGAGGTTCTCTCGTCTATATGCCTATCACATCAGGTTTCTCATGCACTTTACCAGGGTGCGGATAATGAACCTCCCATTCTTCATTTGCAGGAACATAGAGAGGATGAAAACCTTCATGCAGCATAAGACCCCTCAGCAGCAACTTAACAGTGTGTATCACTTTGCTCTTATCCAGATTTTGCTAGATCATTAGTTGGGGTTACAGGGCATTGCTTGGGAGGACTTCATCTCCCATGACCTCTTCAGCACTTCACAAGTATTATTAGAGGCAGAGCATGAGATAGGTTGTCCTTCTCATCAGTCTGAGTGCCATGAGACCACTACTATGCCAGTATTCGTTACATATCAGAGAGGCAGTAGGCACTTGTTTGCAGCAGCAAAGTGAGTGTTATCTCCCCCCGGGGTGGAAGGGGCCTTCTTTTTGGCATTGATAACATAGGTACAGGACAAGGGCAAGAGGCCCATGCATGACGACTTGCCATCAGGTGGACAGGAGGCTGACTTCATCCTCATTCAGGATGATGATGCAGATGTGGAGAGTGCCAAACTTAGGATGACCATACAGGAGCAGAACACGAAGATCCAAGACATGTCACTCAATTTGGAGAGGGCCAAATGGATCATCAAGTATTTAGAGTAGAGGAACAAACAGCTTGAGGACTAGAATGAGATCATGGATCTGCAAACCATCTGTGAGAATCGACAAGCTGCCTAACAAAGGAGGATCGAGAACACTACCTTGGAGCAAGAGATTAACAATGACCGTGAGTCTTGGCTCGAGTGCATCAACATCCACCTTGAGAGACTGCTAGAGAATGCCAATAGAGACAAAACCATACTGAGGAGGATGTTTTATCATTACAGGGAACGAAACATGAGTTCAAAGGCTCGGATAAGGAGCTTGGGGGCAAAATTGAGTAGAGAGACAAAGAGACAAAAGAGGCAAAAGGAGCAAGATCAGCTTTGAATCTTGGTCGAAGCCTTTGTGGCCTAGCATAGTACCTCTTAAAGAACCTCCAGCCCAAATTTCAAGAAATTTGGGGCAATTTTGGTCACATGGAAATTTTTTGGCCACAATATAGGTTTTTTCTCCCTGTGCACCACGCCACTGGCTTGTTTCTTAGGATTGGGAGCTTCAAATGACAAAAGGCTTACATTTTTGGATTCAGAATGCAAAATCACGAATATTGGTGCTTGGACAAGAAATTTGGGCATGATTTGAGTCTCCAAGAGGTCAGAAACACTCAAAAAATGACCTCTCTGCCCCTATTTTGACACACAGGAAGAAGTCTTGGGAGAATGAAGATTTGGAGGGGAAAATGAGCACAAAATTCAAAAATTCCACTTGGGTGTGAAAGTAGACAAGGAAAGATTTCCAACAGGTACACTTGGGCACATTTTGGACTCCTACAGGTACCTCAAAATAGCCTCCAAAGTGGCGCGGTGCATATAGAGAAAAGTGCCAAATTCACCTCCGTTTCGCGAAATTTCGATTCGCGACTTTTTCCAAGTGGGCCCGCTCATTTACAGTTCACCTTTTTCGAAAACTAAGGAAAATTTTAAATATTTTGGCTTCTATCCAAGTGGCAAAGGAAGGCAAATGGTCACCCCAAGCCATTTTTCATCTTTGTAACACTGCACTTGTAGCTAATGGTTGGCTTTCCATCTCCATTTTGTAATGATTTGAGAAACTCCCCAACTCTTGGTCATTATATCTCCTCATAGCATGGTCTATTTATTGTATGCAAACTATTCTCAAAGGGTTGGTTGGCTTGTAATTTTCTGGGAGACTGTGGGAAATAAACTCTATTTCTTCATTGTATATTTTGACAGAGGATTAATGAAAGGCAGCGACTCTGTTTCATGAGATTCATGTTGTTGTGAGTGTATAAAATGTGTCTCTTATGTTTCATATGTATTTTGTTATGTTTCACAGTTCATTTCATATTCATTTCCAATGAAATTTTCTAAGTTAGATAAGGTAGAATTCATTTTTATTGCTTTGCCTGTGGGAAAATTTCATGTTCTGTGTGTTTCTCTTTTGTTGAAAAGGATTCATGTACTTATGCCCTTTTCACCCTCCTAAGCAATCTCTCCATTCCGCGTTATTTCAAAACTAGATTGCTAGACTTTCCACCTATCTTGCCTCACACAATAATTTGTGCCTTTGTATTAAATTCTCTACTCATTGCTGTTCATTGGTCCCATACCATCCCAAAAACTCAATCATTCATAAAAATTTGCTTCTTGTATCCATATTTACTTACTAGCCTAAGATCAATATTTCATTGTAAGTCATCTCAGACTGTTTTGTTTGCTTATTCACTGAGCGTGACTCGGAGAGAGCCCTCTCCTGTTCTGGTAGGGCTAGCTACCAGACTGAGCGTGGTTTGTGGTTACCCTGAATTTGGCCTTCCTTCAGCCTAAGGCAGATTTAGGTGCTAACATAGTGGCGACTCTGCTAGGGACGAAATTAATTCCCTTACTTCTTGATAATTCCAAGCTTCTGGATGATAAGTTTAGGATTTGATAGGCTGAGTAAGTTGGTTGTGTCCTTTGATTTTTCACAATAGCACGCTGGCTTCTAGAAGATATACCAGGGCTAATCCAGATCCAGATCCTCCACACATCTACGAAAATCCCAATTTGATTTCAAGAATTTGTCGTCAAGAAAGCTCTATATCTCCCGTGTTGAAATCCCATTCATGCCCAGACATTTTTGAGTATCTTGAAGAGCTAGAGTTTGATGAGCAGTTTGGACTATCATTGTTTGAACCAAATCCAAAAGCGCGGTTGACTCTACTGTCCACAATCCACAGTTTCTTGTAGACTTGGAGACGGAAAGGGCTAACCGGTCGATCGATAACTACATTATAGCTTAGCTTCAAACTCCAATTGCTTGTCCCTTACAAACTGTGCACACTCCTCCAACACCTCCGAGGCTAAATCCACTAAGAATGATGGCTGCCCATTTTGCAGCTCTTGTTTTGCCTCAAGTTTTAAATGATATGCCCACAGATTATCAAAGAAAAATCCCATTTTTTTATGGCACCCCTAATGGCATTACTTCTTAGCAACATGTGGATAGAATGGAAGATTTCTATGAACTTCATGAGATCGATGCAGAGAATGTGGCAATGAGACTCTTTGTACAAACATTTGCAGGTGAAGTGAGGAAATCGTTCAGAGGTTTGCCGGCTACGTGCATCGCTACCTTGGCTGACCTACGAAGACAATTTTTAAACCGCTGGGAAGTGAAAAAGAATCCCCTTCAAATTCTGGCTGAATATGAGCAAATCAAAAGAAACATTGGTGAGTCGGTCCAAGACTATTGCATTAGATTCAATTCAGTTTATAACAAAATTCCAGATCATATAAGGCCACCTGTGGGGCTAGCCATGGTGAGTTTCCCTGATGGTTTTGATGCTGACATGGCTTATCAATTAAAAGAGAGAGAACCGGCCATAATGGAAGACATGCAGAAGATAGCGGTCAACGTTCAAGCAAATCTGCTGACCAAGAGAGCAAGAGAAAACGCAGAGAAGAAGGTCACCGTCAAAGAAGAGTCTTCCTCGGTACATCAATTACTCTGGAAGGTAGAGCAGATGCTTGAAAGGGTGAAACTTGACAAACCGGAGCCACAAGTTAGAAATCCTAACTTTCATGGTCAGCAACAACCACAATATAGAATAAGACAGAGAGATCAACGAGCCCAAGAGCAGACAGCACAGTAGCCAATATAGCCACCTTTGCAGCAAAATTTTGTGCATGGACCAGAATCAGATGAGGACGGGAATATAATAGGTGAAGAAAACTACCTCTTTACTCCCGATGATTTTCCTATTTATCTCACTGAGGGTGAGGAGTATGCAGAGAGTTTGGCTACACACAAAGATGTAGATTTCATTCTAGCAAATGATACAGTCTTGGAGGAAGAATCAGATGAGTACCAAAGAGGATATGTGAATGCTTTGTCTGCCCAGCAACAACGATATTCCCTTAGAAACAGAGATGTGCCGGTCAAAACAAATTCAGAAAAGGAAGGATGTTGAAACATCAAAGAATGATTCATCAGTTACACAAAGGAAAGGAAAGGAGGCGGTTGGTCCGGAGAGCAGTAAATCACCATTAGCAGAACAATCACATCAGCAAGTTGCATCAAAAGAAAATGAAAGGAAAGAAATCCCAGTCAAAGTGATAGAAAAGATTCTCGATTTTAATTTAGAGAATGAGATTTCTAAATTAAAGGTATCCATTCCCTTGACTGAAATAATGAGGAACAACAGTTATAGAGGACAAGTATCTAAAATGTTGAATTTGGACCAAACGTCTGACATGGTTAATCTCGAAGATGATCAACCTGAAATGATTTTTGGGCTAGCATCGAATGGTGAGTCTCTTGATAGTGATGTGCCACCCTTTTATATCAGTTTAATATTGCGTGATTTTGTGTTACATAATGCCATGTTCAATTCTGGAGCTTCTCACAATCTCATGCCCAAGGCTATCATGGATAAGTTTGGTCTGGACATCACCCGGCAATACCATGATCTCTATTCGTTTGATTCCAGCAGAGTAAGATGTATTGGGCTCATCAAAGACTTGGTTGTGAGTCTGGATCAACTCCCAAAGAAAAATGATTTGATGCATGTTGTTGTAGCAGATATTCCTCCCAAGTTTGGCATGCTTCTTTCCAGGTCATGGGTAGTGAAATTGAAAGGGGCACTACAGCTAGATTTATCCTATGCAAAAATTCCGGAGTTTGGCCAAATGAGGAAATTGTATCAGGAACAAAAAATGAAATACATGATCAAAAGCAAGGAGAAACCAATAAATCATCTGATTAATTATGTACATACAGATTTAGAGTCTTTTGTTTTGTATTCAGATAGTTTCAATGATATCAATAGTCACTTAGTAGAAGTAGATGATATTCCAGAAATAACAGAAAATTTTAGAGGAGCTTTAAAGAAAGAAGGAAAATAACAGAAAAACTTCGTTGGGCAATCAGCTGAAAGTAATGGACAGCAAGCAGACAAGGCATAGCAAACAGATTTCCAGCGCTTGCAAGAGGAGGAAGAAGGTTTGTGGACCATGGATTTCGATGGAGCAGTGGGAAATGATGGCGCTGGAATTGGAATTTGGGTACGCAGTCCCTTCTCTGCCCTGAACAAAGTCCCTAGTAATGTGCGATATGCTCTTACAAGTTGGCTTTTGATTGTTCAAATAATGAAGCTAAGTATGAAGCTCTCATTGTTGGCCTAAAGATTCTAAGAAAGCTAAATGCTAAGAGGATTTCAGTATATGGCGACTCCGAATTGGTGATCAAGGAGGTCATAGGTGAATATTAAGCGAAGCATCCTAGGGTGCGGGCTTACCGTAATGCAGTCCTAGACATCCTAAAATTATTTTCAAAATACACCTTGACATGTGTGCCTTGTATACAAAATAGTGTTTTTGATGCTCTTGCTAAGGCAACAAGTAGTTTGAAGATCCCAATGAACTCTAGCAATAAATTTGAAATCCGTTTCAAGCATCATCCAACCGTCTCGGACAATCAGAGATATTGGCAAGTTTTCCAAGGTGATCAGGAGATTGATGATTTTCTGTAAAACAAAGGAAAGTTCAAAGAGACCTCAATTGATGTAGAAAATGACAATGGTAAAGGTAATGGTACAGATGATATGCAGATCAATGAAATGGGCATGTTGCAGTTGAAGAATAACGTTATTCCTAAAGGCTTGATACCTTTGGAAGAACTCTTTGATCAAGATGACGTAGCCCACAAGCCAACATTGCAGCCAACAAAGAAGGGTGTGGAAGAGGTCAATATTAGAACAACTGATAATCCTAAATTGATAAAATTGTCCAAAGCATTACCACCAAAGATCAAGGACAAATATATCAGTTTGCTATCTTCATTTGCAGATGTTTTTGCTTGGGACTATTCTAACTTAAAGACATATGATACCAATATAATTCAGCACACTATACCCATCAAGCCCAATCAAAAACCATTCAGACAGAAGTTGAGAAGGCTAAATCCAAAGTTGCTGCCATCTATTGAAAAGGAGGTAAAAAGGTTGTACAAATCAGGAATCATCGTTCCCATCAGAATTTCGGATTGGATCTCTAATTTGGTGCCCGTACGAAAGAAGACAGGTAAGATTCGCTTATGCATTGATTTTAGAAATCTCAATAAAGTTTCATTGAAAGAAAACTATCCACTGCCCAAAATGGACCATATACTTCAGTGAGTAGTGAGAGCATCCCATATGTCACTACTTGATGGTTATTCCAGATATAACCAAGTTTATGTCCATGAAGATGATCGAGACAAGACAACATTCACCACTCCATGTGGAACCTTTCATTATGCTAAAATGCCTTTCGGTTTGAAGAATGCGGATACCACATTTCAGCGTGCAATGGACTTGGCTTTTGCAAATGAGAAGGATGTCTTTTTGGTTGTGTACCTGGATGATTTGACGATGTTTTCCAAATCTGATGAAGAGCACATGTACGATCTAAAAATTTTATTTCAAAAGTGCAGAAAATATGGCTTGTCGCTGAATCCGAAGAAGATCTTGTTTGCCATGGAGGAAGGTAAACTAATTGGGCACGTTATCTCAAAAGATGGCATTTGTATTGACCCAGCACGTGTGCAAGCAATTTAGCAAATCGATCTGCCCTGGAATAAAAAAGAGATACAATCTTTCAATGGTAAAATGAATTTTCTGTGTCGCTTTGTACCTAATCTTGCTGAACACTTAAGAGAGATGACAAACATGCTTAAGAAGGATAGCCAAGTGAAATGGACAAAGGGGGCTGTAAAATCTTTCAATTTGGTCAAACTGGCTCTTTCTTTAGCTCCAGTTCTAGTCAGCCTGGACTACACTCAATATTTCATATTGTTTTCATTTACTTTGGAACATACTATGGTAGCTGTGTTATTGTAGAAAAGAGATGATCATGAAAGACCCATTGCATTCTTCAACAGAGCTATAAGAGATGCAGCCTTAAAATACAACATCATTGAGAAGCAAGCCCTTGTACTTGTGAAGGCATTGAAATATTTCTGGGTATATATTCTACATTCTCATGTTTTCGCCTATGTTCCTAACACTGTTGTCAAAGATGTTTTAGTGCAGACCGATCGGGAAGGAAGACGAGGCAAATGGATTGTAGCCTTGCTGGAATATGATGTGGAAATAAAGCCCACAAAGCTGGTTAAAGGATAGGGATTGGTGAAGTTAATGGCCGAATCAAACTTGCACGCCTTGGACATAAATCTGATCACTACTATGTCCGATGAGAATGAGGAAGGATCGTCAATTCAGGTATATGAAATGTTTTTTCCTTTTCCCTGGTATTTAGATATCATATATGTGCTTAAAAATTTGTCACCACCGCCCGACATGACTAGAAACAAAGCGAGAACACTCAAGTTGAAGGCTGCCAAGATTTGCATTCTAAATTCTGCATTGTATTGGAAAGATCCCGGTGGCATTCTGTTAAATTGTTTGGTGGAAAAGGAAGCAAAGAAGGTCATGGAGGACTGCCACCAAGTAGACTATGGTGGTCAGCTTTTTTGGAAATCAACAACAAATAAAATTCTGAGAGCAGGGTACTATTGTCCGACATTGTTTACTGATGTATATAAGATGGTCAAGCGCTGTCATAAGTGTCATATTTTTTCAAAGGAAAGCAAAAGTTACAGCCTTTAACACTTAAGCCTATAGAGGTGAGGGCTCCTTTCCAGCAATGGGGGTTGGATTTCATTGGTGAAATTAATCCCGCTTCTTCCGGTTAGCATAGATGAATCCTCATAGCGATGGATTATTTCACAAAATGGATCGAGGAAATTCCCACCAGACAAGCTACATATGTGGTAATAATTTCATTCCTTGAAAATAACATCTTGTCTCGCTTTGGTTGCCTGAATAAGTTGATCATTGATAACGCAACAGCTTACAAATCAAAAATGACAGTAGAGTTTTGTCATAAATATCACATCATTTTGGGTCACTCAACTACCTATCATCCGCAAGGCAATGGATTGGCAGAGTCTTCGAATAAATCATTGGGCAACATCATCAAGAAGTTGCTGGAAATAAACAAGAAGAGCTGGCATAAGAGTTTAGTCAATGCACTTTGGGCAGATCAGTTCAGTCAAAAGAAATCCATAGGTACATCACCTTTCGGGCTTGTTTACGGAATTGATATAGTATTTCCTACCTCTCTCGCTTCCCTGATAGTCAAACTTCTTCAGGAGGCCGACACTGAAGAAGATCCCATGTAGAGAAGGTTGAATCAAATGGTCCACTTGCAGTAGACTAGAGAAGAAGTTTTCAAGAACACATCCAAATTGCAGGAGAAGATCAAGAAAATTTATGATAGAAAAGCAAAGATGGACAAATTTCAGTTGGATGATGTGGTGCTGAGGTGGGATGCAAGGAATGAGGAAAAAGGTAAGCACGGCAAGTTCGAGAACCTTTGGAAAGGTCCTTTCAAGATTGCAGCATATCGGGGTCAGAATGCCTTTCTTCTTAAGGAAATATACGGGGAAGATTGTCCAGGAGGGCCGATCAATGGTCGGCTGCTCAAGCAGTACCATTTCTGAGTTACTAACACTGCTTCCACTGTCACTGTAAATACCATTTTATTTTAGTTTGGTTAGAGTTTGTGAAGTTAGTCTTCAAGTCATTTCAATGTCAAATTTAAGTCAGTTTTTTGGTCATTTCAGTTTCATAAATGAGTCAGAGTCCTATGCTGTTTGTCGAAATAATGACTCCGTAGCCCACTAGATGAAGGCACTATCTAGCTCTTCCAGAGATCTGTTATTCTTGGCACCTCCAAGGAGATACCATCCCCCATTGGAGCCAATGTTAGAGTCGATCTGGTCAGTCCTCCATAAGAGATCAAAACGCTTTATGCATTTCACTTTTTAGGTGTCTCGATCCATTCACCCGGCTGCATTCCACTAGGGGCATGCCATAATCTGATGGAAAATGTCATGCTAGTCATTTCCCCTCATGTCTGGCTCCTGCTGGCTTAGGTCTTTTGTCAATGATCACTAAAGTCCGTGACAGTCATGGTCTAGTCCTTTAATGGACGAAATTCATTTTCAATAATTAGGTCAAGGGATTAATCAATTTGGTCTTCAACCATGTCCAATAAAGCCATGCAGGCCAGAGTGAGGCTCTTACAAAGTTATGATTCAGAGAGTTTCATCGTCATGTTGATAGACTTCAATTGTTCTTCAAAACTCTATTTTGAATAAAAGTCAAACAGTGTCATTTGTGACAAAATCTTCAAAAAAGTCATCAAATGATTTCTTCAGGTACAGTCATCGTTTCCATGGCCAAATGCCCTGTCATGCAATCCCCACTAAGAGTGCCAAAAATTTCATCATTTGAGCCAAAATTTCAAAGGAAAAAGTGAAATTCAGTGTTGCATTAAGTCAGTGACAAGTGTCAAAACATATCATTAGCAAAATGGGTATTTGAAGAAGCAAAAATTTAACCCATGACTTCAAAGTCTTTAAATAGAGGTTTCCACAAGCAAACAAGGTTATTGTGCAAATCAAGGTCATAGAGAAAAGTTGCAAAGTGATTAGGAGAGCAAAGTGTGTGTTTAAGAGTGAGTGGGAGCTGTTTTCCATAGTGCGGTGCACACACAGAGCGTGCCGCACACATAGCCACCCCACAGTGCAAAATTTCAATGGGCACAACGCACAAAACAGGTGCGACGCACTGGGTTTGGTGCGCAACATACACCCACAAAGGCCCAAAATCATACCAAATTTCCTCAAGTTGCTTGTGAAACTCCCCAAATCAACAGGTAGGCTCTATATCATGGCTTGCTCATCAAATTTAATGAATGTTATGGTGGTTCATGGCTATGCTTAGTTGCAACAAAACTCATAAAACCAACCGCAAGAAAACACCAAAAGCCATTGTTGCTAGGGTTGCATAATTGTGGTATTGATGCCAAGGCTCCATTTTCACTCCTCATTTTTCCCTTGCTTGCCATTATTCCCTATTCCCTCCTCTTATTTGTCAACATAACACCCCAAAACCCTACCTTATCAAATATCCGAACCCCCTACATATCCCTAAACAAACATCTCCCTGTAGCCCCTATTCCCATCATATTACTCCCCTCCTAATACTCCCTTTTTTCATTGCTCCCCCTTGGTGGCAGAGATCACAACAACACCTAGTTTCACACTATCATCAAAGGGCAGCCCAAATACAGTACACACAGCAGTCATGGGCTCTGAGCATTCATTAGAGTATGAGATGGAGACAGAAAGTGATTCATCCTCAGAAGAACAGGCTCCAAGGAGACATCACAAGAGTGGCAAACATGTTAGGGATGAGCCAACTACCCTCACTGAATTGCAGGCATGCCCTCTTGCCATATCATGTTTCCAGCATCTATCAGGTTTTGAATTTTGTGAAAGGGTGACTAATGTTAGAGTTCATCATGAGTTGGCCCATCTTTTTGTACTTCACCTACATGGAGGTCAGTCTATCGTGGTTGGGGTCACCTTCACATTGACACCCGAAACTATCTCAGTGGAAACTGACATACTGAATGTTGGAGAATAGTGGCACAAGAAAAGGAAGGTAGATAGGAAACACTATGAGCCTTACATTAAGGCCAGATTCTCTTGGTAGCTCACAAGAGTCTTTCCATTCAGATATTTTAAGGATGAGTATGATCCACTCATGAAATTGATCATGAAGTACTTCAGCTATGAGGGGAGGTTCTCTCGTCTATATTCCTATCACATCAGGTTGCTCATGCACTTTACTAGGGTATGGATAATGAACCTCCCATTCTTCATTTGCAGGAACATAGAGAGGATGAACACCTTCATGTAGCATAAGACCCCTCAGCAGCAGCTTAACAGTGTGTATCACTTTGCCCTTATCCAGATTTTGGTAGATCATCAGTTGGGATTGCAGGGCATTTCTTGGGAGGACTTCATCTCCCATGACCTCTTCAACACTTCACAGGTATTATCAGAGGTAGAGCATGAGATAGGTGGTCCTTCTCATCAGTATGAGTGCCATAAGACCACTACTATGCCAGTATTTGTTACATATCAGAGAGGCAGTAGGCACTTGTTTGCAGCAGCAACGCGAGTGTTATCTCCACCCGGGGTGGAAGGGGCCTCTCTTCCGGCATCGAAAACATAGGTATAGGACAAGGGAAAGAGGCCCATGCATGATGAGGGGCCATCAGGTGAACAGGAGGCCGACTTCATCCTCATTCAGGATGATGATGCAGATGTGGAGAGTGCCAAACTTAGGATGACCATCTAGAAGTAGAACACGGAGATCCAAGACTTGTCACTCGATTTGGAGAGGGCCAAATGCATCATCAGGTATTTAGAGTAGAGGAACACATAGCTTGAGGACCAGCATGAGATCATGGAGCTGCAAAGTATCCGTGAGAAAAGACAAGCTGCCCAGCAAAGGAGGATTGAGCTCACTACCCTGGAGCAAGAGATTAACAATGACCGTGAGTCTTGGCTTGAATGCATCAACATCCACCTTGAGAGACTGTTGGAGAAGGTCGATAGAGAAAAAACCATACCGAGGAGGATTGTTTATCATTATAGGGCACAGAACATGAGTTCAAACGCTCAGATAAGGAGCTTGAGGGAAAAATTGAGCAGAGCGACAAAGAGACAAAAGAGGCAAAAGGAGCAAGTTTGGCTTCGAATCTTGGCTGAAGCCTCTGTGGCCCAGCATAGTACCTCTTAGAAAACCTCCAGCCCAAATTTCAAGAAATTTGGGGCAATTTTGGTCACATGGAAATTTTTTGGTCACAACACAGGTTTTTTCTCCCTGTGCGCCGCGCCAGTGGCGCGGAGCTTAGGATTGGGAGCTGCAAATGACAAGTGGCTTGAATTTTTGGATTCAACATCCAAAATCATGACTACTGGTGCTTGGACAAGAAATTTGGGCATGATTTGAGTCTCCAAGAGGTCAAAAACACTCAAACAATGACCTCTCTACCCCTATTTTGACACAGAGGAAGCTGTCTTGGGAGAATGAATATTTGGAGGGGAAAATGAGCACCAAATTCAGAAATTCCACTTGGGTTGGAACGTAGACAGGCCAAGATTTCCAACAAGCATAGGTGGGCACATTTTGGACTCCTAAAAGTACCTCAAAATAGCCTCCAAATTCGCGGTCGCATATAGAATTGGGCGCGACGCATATAGAGAAAAGTGCCAAATTCACCTTCGTTTCACGAAATTTTGATTCGTGAGTTTCTCCAAGTGAGCCCGCTCATCTACACTTCACTTTTTTCGGAAACTAAGGCAAATTTTAAAGAGCTTGGCTTCTATCCAAGTGGCAAATGAAGGCAAACGGTCACCATAAGCCATTTGTCATCTTTGTAACACTGCACCTGTAGCTAATGGTTGGATTTCCATCTCCATTTTGTAATGATTTGAGAAAATCCCCAACTCTTGGTCATTATATCTCCTCATAGCATGGTCTATTTATTGTATGCAAACTATTTGTAAAGGGTTGGTTCTCTTGTAATTTTCTGGGAGACTGTGGGAAAGAAACTCTGTTTCTTCATTGTATATTTTGACAGAGGATTAATGAAAGGCAACGGCTCTGGTTCATGAGATTCATGTGGTTGTGAGTGTAGAAAATGCGTCTCTTATGTTTCATATGTATTTCGTTATGTTTCACACTTCATTTCATATTCATTTCCAGTGAAATTTTCTAAGTTAGATAAGGTAGAATTCATTTTTATTGCTTTTCCTGTGGGAAAATTTCATGTTCTGTTTGTTTCTCTTCTATTGAAAAGGATTCATGTACTTATGCCCTTTTCACCCTCCTAAGCAATCTCTCTATCCATCATTATTTCAAAACTAAATTGCTAGACTTTCCACCTATCTTGCCTCATGAAATAATCTGTGCCTTTGTATTAAATTCTCTGCTCATTGTTGTTCGTTGGTTGAATACCATCCTAGAAACTTGGTCATTCATAAAAATTTGCTTCTTGTATTGATATTTACTTACCAGCCTAAGATCAATATTTCACTATAATTCATCATAGACCATTGTGTTTTCTTATTCACTGAGCGTGACTTGGAGAGAGCCCTCTCCTGTTTTGGTAGGGCTAGCTACTAGACTGAGCGTGGTTTGTGGTTACCCTGAATTTGGCCTTCCTTCAGCCTAAGGCAGATTTAGGTGCTAACACCTCCACTGACTGAAGAAATTGCACAAAAAAAATGGATCGGAACTCGCTACCTATCACTACACTATCTCTAAAGATTGCACAGTTCTTTTGTCAATCTCCCTCCTAGCTGACATGCTACTCATCCTAAAAATTTCACAGTTTTCCTGGACTATCCACCAGCTACCCGACACCTTGCTTAGCCTGGAAACTACCCAGACATGTTCAACATGACCTCCTCCCACTTCTATGCATTTTAGCTAGCAAGCTCCTGCAACCCGCTCCCAGCCTCCACTGAAAATATGTACACTTTTCGCTACCAATGTCCTTTGCTGCCTACACTGCCTTTCCAGAAACATTGCACAGTTCTACCTCCCAGCTGACCCAAATCCCACAGAATGTCACTGTTTTTATGGACTACTCATCCCATCCTCTGAGTGACATCTGGGAAATTTTTCATGACAGTTCCATGGAGCTTCACATTCTAGATTGACATGTTCTCTATGTTGTTTCAGAGCCTTGTCCTCTCTCCCGGTCACCTGCACCTAGAAACGAAATACAATGCATCAAGGTAGACTGGGGGATTTATGGATTTTATTTCATCTCATTATGCTAATTTGTAGAAATAGGTACATGGATGATACATGGCATCACAAGAAATGGGATGAACAAGGAGCGCATTCTAGAAGACTTGCTCATGGTTGGATGAACACATGAAGCATACCAAATAGCAAGTGAAGGAAACGCATGTGCATGCATGAACTATGAAGTGAACACCAAGACCATTGAAGCCTCTCCACACTCTATCAGGTGGAAGTGAAGCTATGGTACACCACGGATGCACTCATCACTTAGTAGCATAACAACTCGACACGAACAACACAATCAACCATTGAATACTTGCAGGGTCATGTCGAGTTGTGTCATGAGTCGGCTCATCCAAATCACTACTTTGGGTCATAACTGTGTAATCAATGTAATGTAATGTGTAATTCCAAGAGACCCACAAATTAATTCAAAAATTCATGTAATTTGAATAGTCATGAGGGAAGTCGAACAATCACAAGGGTCAGTTTCACCCTTAGATATATATAACCCTCATTTCTACATGCAAAGGAATTTTCACCTTGGCTCATCTCACATAGCCTTGACAGTCTGTAGCCTTTTTTTTAGGAGCAAGCAGTGGCTTCAACACCCCACCATCTAGGTTAATGACGTAATGGTGTATGGATGTGTCTTGGAAATTTCTCTTAATTCAGAAGCCTCTTAATAGGCCAACACATTTTCACACATGTATTGTATTCGTTTGTAAGGCCATTCGTTCGATGCTTGTAATCCATGTTGCTTTAACCTATAGTAAGGTAGTTGAATTATTTCAGTTGGTCTAGTACATATGTTATTGGAAATTTATTGTATCAATTGTTAACATTGTCTTGCCTATGTGGACTATTTCATCGGACAATCGATAGATTCATTCCCATAAATTTGTCATAACGACCATCTCACTCATGTGGACTATTCCACTGGATGTTTTATGTGCTATCTCTTCACTTTGTGATTTTGATTCCTGCATCCATGTGGACTACTCTGACAGAAGTTGTACATGTCCTAATGTGTTATGTGTCTCTAATAGAGTTGGGACTATTCCCTTTCGACATGAGACTCTCTCTCACCTTCTCCCTCTGTAGTGAAATAACCTTGACACAAGCGACACTAAGCACTCACCAGGCACACAAACCTCACTGTTTGGAAACAAAGTAAACCACTCTCATTTGCTGACAAGCAAGGGCTAAGGAAACACTTTATGATAATTGAAACCGGGCCATCATACCAGATGGGAGACCTAGTTGGGACTTCATACCAATGGATCCCCTAGATGCTGGCGGGTCTAGCATCGTCAAAACTATCGTAATCCAACCATAAGTTGTCATAAAGCTCTTGGAAAGATATAGCAGGTGTGTACAATGTGACCTTATTCCTAGAATCCTCTTGAGAAATATACATGTCACTAGTGTGACAACATATGTCGACATCTATTATAGCAAGCCATGGTGATCCCAAATTCAAAGGGTGTCCCCCAATAGGATTCTATGATTGTAAAATGACAAAATCTATGGCATACTCCCAAGAGTTAATTGAGAGAATCACATCATCTAACAGACCCTCCAACTTGATTTTAAATCTATCATCAAGTTCAAGCACGGTGAGGGTAGGATGAATCCGAGTCAACCAAAGTTGCTCCATTGTTTTCCTATTCATAACATTAATATCTGCTCAAAGGTCTATCAATACATTGGGAATGAGGGTATCACATATTTGAGCATACACAAATGGGTTTCCAAAATCAATATATTTCTCAACTTGAGAACATCTTGTCATTAACTCAACCACTCTTTTAAAAAAATGGATAGTGTGAGGTTTGGCTCTCTTCCACCCTAACTTTCTAAGGGAAAATTCCTGAACAATTTTAGTACATATAGGAATCTCTTTTATAGCCGGTAGTAGAGGAACCTTTATACAAAGGTTTCTTAACTCAAAAGCTAGGCCGTACTCAAGGGTGGGGTCAACTTTTTCCAAAACCAACCTTTCCAGGAAGGGAGGCTAGGTTGAAGAAGAAAGTGAGGACTGTGAGCGCATGGGAACAAGATATAAGGCTACATCATTATTTACAAGATTGTTTGCTCTTAAATTTTCTCCTAAATGATTACTACAGGTTTTTTTATCTTTTAATGTATTACCTTTCTCGATATTAGCTAGAGGTCATTGACCCCAATTGCCATGGCTTGATAACTAGGGAAAGGGAGCAGTCCAATAGAATGAATCATTTGTACCACTTTATTATTTGGGTTGGGCACAGATTGTACTGGAAATTGCGATGGTCAAAATGGTGGTGGTAATGGAAATGGTCATTTCATAGGATGTTTCTATTGACGTGTAGGATATGGCAATGTGGGTTGTGCCATAGGAGAAGGTGCATATGATGTAGGATATGGTTGGGTAGACATGGGATAGGAAAAATGACAGTGTGTTGTTCCTCTCCATCCCCGTTTCCAAGGAGGAGGTGGAGACTACCCAAATTGAGAGTGATACCCATGTGTTATAGACATATTTGGGCACTGCAACCCCAATCATATATGTCCATAAACCAAGGGATTCTGAGTCCCTAAAAGTGTTGTTTCACATGCTAAAGGAACAAGGTCACTTGATTACATCATCTCCCAGAAGTTCTCCATGGAAAACTGCTCAAAACTGGTCAAAATTGGACCATACTGATTGCCCAGTCCTAAGCGTATGATGCACCTCACCTGCCCCATGAAAAAAGTGCGATGCATTCTGAAGAGCCCTTCTGTACATCAAACTAATAATCATAGCTCCTACAAAGTATGTCAAATTTGAAAAGAATAGAATCGAGATCCTCATGGAAATTGGGAAAAGCCAAAGGTGGGATTTTATTCATTTGAACAATTGCATGAGGTCCATAATTGGAAATCCAAAGGTGTATTATTTTTCCAGTGGTTGATTCTCAATGACACCTTCACCATGGACTTCTTCATGATATGCCATCCTTTTTCCTCCAAATAGATTACCTCGTGTAAACTATGAAGGATGACTGTGCTAGATTTAGGTTTTTAGTTTCAACAATCTCCTTGTTCCCTACCAATGGCTATGATACCTCTGAACTGTAGTCCCAAAATCTAGGCGCAAAGTACCACCCTGGTTAGTTTATGTCTGCTTGGATTTTTTCTTGCAATAGAAGGGCCATCCTGAGAAAAAAAATATGATTTATCAGTATTTCCTTTGCTTTTACTGGGCTTCGAACTCCTACCTCCTAATCATGTATTTTAAAAAGAAAATCAAATCAGAAAATAATAAAAAACTATAAAAACACATGTTGGAAATAGATCAGTTCACCCAATTGTTGCAACTATCTAATAATGTGTACCTATCACAACCCAATTAATCCAAAAAAATCCCTCAAGTAACAGAAGCAAACTACAAATAAAAAATAACATAACCTACCTCTACCACATAAAAGGATCAGAATTTACCAAAATTCCTTTCAACACCTCCCTAATAACAACACCAAAATGTTGTTGACAGAATTCTATTTTCAATCCACAACACTTATCAAACAAGGGCATTGTATACTTTGAGACGTAGCATAATCGATGCCAAAGGAACTTGTTAGATTATACAAATCCTATCTCTACCCCAAAAATCAATCATTACAAATTTCGTAAAGAAAATTACAATGAAAATCCCTTACTTATATTCTTGTATATACTCACACAACAACACCGAGCTCACTATTGATGATGGGATTCTTTTAGAATGTCAATAAAGAATTTCAACTAAAATTTCCTTTCCAAAAATAAACTCAAGGTTCAATAATGATTGAAAAAAAGATACCCAGAAAAGAAATATGCAAGTCACCAAATTATTCCTACACTCGAGAAAATTTTTTAATTAGTCCAGTTCCTGCACTACTTCAAATCATAAATCACTAACACACTGGATGAGAAATAACACATCTATTCTGGTGCATTCAAAATATAAACCAAATAAGTTTGTTTAATTCATAAATCGCTCTTCCTCCCAATGAACTTATAAAAGAAACTTTTCAAACCCTCAATCGAATCTCCTGCTAAGATAAAAATAAAATCAATACTGAACTCTTATTTGAGATACTTTCCTTATTTTTAAGTATCCTTGTTTTATTATTTACTTCCTTATTATGAGGTATTGAAAATTGAGGAAAACATTTGAAATCATTCATGTAGACTAGGAGATGCAACTTATTTCCTCTCAATACACCCCCATGGTTGCCATGTCATACAGGTATGAGGTTCACTTAAGACTATATTTTGTATTTTTCTTAAGTATATAAGCTACTTTTGAAATGATGTATGAGTGGTACTCTTTGCAGAATTGGTGGTAGAGGGTTTTGAGAACTTTACAAAACAAAAAATAATGGCACCATGGAAGAAATTCTACAATCATGTTAAGAGTTTCCAATCAATATTTCCATATTCGGTAATGAAAATTACAATGAAAACCATGTTGATGGTGTTGGATTTACCAACATGTCAGGGGATCTTCCTGGTAAGAAGTTGCAATTAGACCTCAGACTGTTTAGTGTAGGAGTCCCAGTAGTGGCTTGTATGGTAATGCCCTAACTGCGATTTTGCATAGAGGCAAGTAAGATAACTTTGTTGGTAGCAAGGGTGTGAAAGCTACAGTGAGTCAAGGAAGGTGCATGAGATGTTCTAACACATGGGGGTTGAGATGAGTTCACCCCTTGGGAAGCTATAATAGTACTCAGCTTGGAAGGGAACAAACGAGCGAAGATGCATCACAAGCTGGAAAGCAAGTTAGCGAGCAATCCAAAGTGATGGTTAAACCAACATCACATTTCAAAAATATTTATACATACTTATACAGAATAGTCCATACATGCATGTGTAAGTAAAGAATGCATATATCAGTTAGAGTAAACAAGATAGCATAGAATACAATAAAACATATGCAGGAAACATGGTGGCTCTTATTATATAAAGAAGTGTAAGTTCTATTCATACAATACATCCGTGTCCAACCACTAGTTCCAATAGTGGAATGTTACAACCACATCTGCCTGGTCCTCCAAAGAGATGTACTAGCTCTGCCATAATATCATCATAATCTCGTGCCCATAAAGTTGTAAGCTTCGTCCCACTGACACTTCTCAAGGTCATTGTGTCAAGATCAATGTGAGAGATGATCCATTATATATGTCTGTGCATGGGAACACGATGTATCTGCATGCAATCCGGTACAAGCTAGACTGGTGAATGGTCACATACACCTAACAATCTTTGAGGATTTCCTCAAAAGTTCCTGCAAATTCTTCATTGACCTCTTTCCACTTCAATTTGATGTCCTTGTCTAGAAACAAATTTGTATATTCATAGATCTGTAGACTAGAGGACACTCGCTTAACTGTTACTCCAGCTGCATTTCTGTGCGTTTCATGTAATCCCACTCTCTTGGAAGCCATTGATCATGTACTGCTAAGAGGTAGATGAACACTTGAAAAATCCGAAGACAAGAAACATGCATGGAAAGAAATCTGTCAGCAAAAATGAAAGCAAATTTGGGGAATGACACAACACATACCTTGGGAAATGGCACGAAATATTGTGCAATTTCTTCTAGGAGGTTGGGTGGCTCGCTTCTAAAATTGTGGAAAAGGATGTTTGGGTTGTCTTGGAGGTAATACTGGCTACTGGATTTGTGAAATTCATAATACAAACTAGTTGTGGGGATTGTGCAATGCACAATTCAAGTTGGGAGTGACTGCAAGCTTAGGGACTGCATTGCGCAATTTTCTGGGCCAGCAATAACTATCCCTAAAAAATGTGCAAAACAGTCCTCGAGGATAGTGTTGGGTAGAAATGCATGTTTCTGGAGAGGAAGGTAGAGCCTTCCTTCCCTAGATTGTGCAATGTTGTCTTGGTGAAGGCAGAGTCTAGGCCGAGTTTGGCTCGACTCGCCAACAGGAAACTGAAAAAAATAAGATACTGAATGCATTGAGACACAAAGTGAAAGAAAAAGTGATTGACAATGCATGAAAACATGAATTGAAGATTCAGTAAAAAGATCAACATGCACATGAGTGAAGCGAGTCACCGAATTGGCAACCGTTCATGCAAAAGAGTTTCATGCATGCAACAGTAGTGAGATAGAAACGAAAACTGAAACAATGCTAGGATAGGCTAGTATACATGTAAACAATAGCAAGCATTCAAATAAATCAAGCAAACAACACACACATAAGCGAATACACAAAAGTGATAGAAATGTTGAATAAGAAAAGTTGAGGCCACTTACCTGTGAATAGCTGACCCGGATGTGTTGAAGAGTCCTTGATGTGCTATGGGATGTGAGAGCTGCAAGATTGATGTGAAAGAATTAGCTCTGATAAGTCGAATAAATAGGTTTCGAGCTCATGACGCACATGCCACAAATCTAGGAAAAAGCGACACTTGAAGGAAAGTTTCTAAAACAACTTTGCATGTAACCTCCAACTACTAAAAATAGCTCCCTGAATCATGGGATGCCTTTTGCATGTTACATTTTGCTATTCTAGGAAAACGCAAGCCATGCATCTAAGTCAAGTTTCCTTAGTCCCAGGTGGAACTAGTCAACCGAAGTACTCATGCATGAAGCTACTCAATTGCTTGAAGGAAATGTGCATTTCTAGCTAGGAGCTAGGCTAGCTTCCTAGGAGATTTGTGCAATTACTAGGCAGAGAAGCTGACTGCTACCCATATTTGCACAAATTCTGGGCTGAGTAGCCCTGCTAGGGAAAATTGTGTCATTTTCACTATGAGTGTTGACTGGCAAAATTGTGCAATTCTGGACCCCAACAGGCTACTAGACAGGATTGGACAATTTATGGAGGGAAGGCTAGTTTCCCTCCATAAATGCACAATTTCTTCGAAGAGTTGCTCAGCTTGCAACTGGATCAAGTCTAGATGAATCGCCTATGAGGGGAATGCATCAAGTTATGATCGACAGGCTATCTTTATGTGAGAAAAACACTGAAGCTTGTGTACATGATGAAACAAGACAAGGTGCTCTGAAAAGTTGGTAGGGAGCCTCCAAAATGAAGCTAAGGAAAAAATTTGGAGGGTGGTTGTAGCCTCTACAACACTTGGAAACACACGGGTAGAACTCGAGCTCTCTAAATGGACCTTTTTCGTGAAAAGCAAGTCTAACACCTCTATAATTATTGTTCAATTCTTAGCTCATCTTGGTTTTATACTAGATTGATTGTAAGATGTATCATCTTCCAAGCTCTTGGTCAATTGACACCCATTCCAAGCCAAGGAAACACAACTGTTTCGATTCGAGTTGAGGGGTATATCAATGCACAAGCATTATAGTCATCAGAGTCTTAGTTTCATTTCTAGTGTTGCTCTGCTACCAGCAATCCTAGACAGTACCCCAGCGGAGTCACATAGGAACACAAGCATGGTTCCACTGGCAGCGAGCCTGGATAGTACCCCGGAAAAGTTACTTGCATCACCTCTCTACATAGGAAGATTTACTCTTGTTTCGCCTTATTCATTTTTCATTTTGAATTTTTTTCACCTTTCATTTTTTTTTCATTTTTTCAACTCTGGATAGCACTTATTCATTTCAAATGCGGAATAGGGATCCCAACTAATTGACTACAGAAGAGGTTGTTCCAGTAGAGATGTAATTTATTATATCTTTGGCTTGCTTGTTAAGTTTTTCTCCTGCACATTATTCTACTTGACTGAGCTGACAAGGGTTAACCCCAAAACAATTGACTAGAGTAGGTGACACTAGTTAGCATGTAAGTGTTGTGTTTTCACCAAGGTTCACTTCGAATAGTATGTATTTTCCTTCGACATATCATGGACTAAAAGTAACAAGCTCTTCATACAGAGGTAAGATGACAGGTAACCAAGTCGTGATAGTTGTACAAGCCCTCTTGTACTTTACCTAGCTCATTTCAAGAGTCATACATGGTTTCATGCAAAAATATCCTATGAACAAAACAAGCAAACTAAGAAACAACAAAACAAAGCAAGAGTAGAAGCAAGATAAAAAGCTAGCAAGTAAGAAAATAAGAAATAAAAAAATAAACAAACAAAGCAAGTAAGAAAATAAGCATGCAAGAAAACAGATTGAAGGCAAACACTACTCCTACTCCTAAGCTAATGGTGCATGGGCCTGATCACATGAAGTGATATTTCCAATGCAGCCACCAGTGCATTGGTTGACCAACATTGGTGAAGGCTTGGTCCGCGAGAAACCCAGTTGTGCGAACGAGCAAGCAAGAAAGATATAACAATGAAGATAGTCACAATTCATGTTTCAAAGTGCCCACAGGACATAAGTGAGTACAAGTACATGATGAGTAGTCTGTGGAATTATCATGAAGTTGTACAACACTGTGTACAACTTTGAAGCATAAGCACACTCTTGACTATGACATGCAAGAAAATGAAAGAAAAAGAGATAACTTGCGTCATGCATGTTTGCTTGCAATGCAAGATTCCTCCAATGCATGAGCGATGCGATCATGTAGTTCGAGTGGAGGAAGCATGATCTATGTGTCAAATTTATCTTCAATGCATACAAATGAGTGATGAGGAGCCTTGGATGATTGAAAAATTTCCTAATTGGAAGTGAAACCAACCTCAGGATAGCAAGGGCCTGACATAACCATTAGCTTAGGCTGAAGTGCCTCAAGAGTCTGGGGTGTTTCAACTTCATCGTCATATAGCTCATTATAAACTGGTGGCTTCAAAATATCATATGTGATAGAGCCATGATCGTAATCAAATATGGAAGTAAATGGATCATGACTGCCATGATCAGAAAAATCTATTATTTCATCAGCACCCCGATGATCAGATGAATCAAAGCTAGTGGTAGATGAAAAACGAACAAAATCATCCTCTGTGTTTCCGAAAGAGGTAGATGAAATATCAAGTGGATTTTTAATGAATAACTCATCCTCTCTGTTGTCGAATGATGGACCAACATCTAGTTTGTCCTGCAATTTATCAACAATGGGTGCATCCATGGATGAAGACACACATGCAAAATCATGGACGGCAGGTTCACCAAAGATCTTAGGAAATAATGGAGGGGGCTCAGACGGAAGGGATTCATCCTTCGTCGAGTGTTGATGTTCAAGCTCCCGCTAATTCTCCTCATGAATGATAGCACATGTTGGTTGTGGAACACCAACACCGTCAGTGGTGTGTTCCACATTCATAATAAGTGAACAATCCGGACTAGAAGAACACAAGACAATATCATCTGGGGAAACAACCAAGTGCAAAGAAAGAAGTTGTATAACAAAATGCATATGACAACACAAAGGAATCACAACCAAATCTGCATGAAAATTAAGTGAAGTGATTTTGGGAGGATGTGAAAGATGAACAAGTGTGTGAGCATGATAATCAACATCACTCGGTAGTGGTGGAGTTATTTGATTAGGGGACGGTAGACAGTCAGTCATGACAGTGATCACATCTGTATGAGATTACACAGCTCCATCACTGAAGAATGTTGAGCGATGCGTGATTCAAAACTTTTTCATGGGATGAGCAGATTTCTAAGTGTAATACTTGAATCGATCCCAAAGATAGGAAAATTTAATTTTCCTCCTCGAAGCTTGAAATCGCAAGTCACATAAGTGCTTCTCAAAATCCATAATTGATTCATGCGGAGCCTTCCATTGTTGTAGAAGTTTTTGGTCAAGATGTTCTGGATCAAAATGATATAAAGTGTCTTCAATGAGATCACAGAAATGCTCAAGTGAGTGTGCACTATCAGCTGACAAGTTGAAGAACCATCAAAGTGCAGATTCGTGAAGTGTGTATGAAAGCAGCAAGATAGCATGTTCATCTGAACACCTATCTTCCTCATGAAGCATGGAAATAATGTCATGTAAGTACTCAAGCCAGGCCACTTCACCTTCACCATCAAATGTGTAAGTGGACAAGTGATTGAAAAACCCCCTCATGATGGTGACATCTTCATGATTCGAAAAACATCACGGAGAGAGAGGAATGCAAGAATCCATGAAATATATGCAAAGGTTCAAAACCGGATGAGAGGACACAACATTTCATCTGGTCCTCCTTCTAGCACTAGAAATGTTGATGGTGCTGGACTAGCCAACATGTTAGGGGATCTCCCTGGTAAGAAGTACCAATTATACCTTACATCGTTTGGTGTAGGAGTCCCAGTATTGGGTCATATGGTAATGCCTTGACCACGATTTTGTATAGAAGCAAGTAAGATAACTACGTTGGTAGCAAGGGTGTGACAGCTGCAGTGAGTCAAGGAAGGTGCATGAGAGGTTCTAACACATGGGGGTTGAGATGAGTGTGCCCCTTGGCAACCTGTAATAGTACTCAGCTTGGAAGGAAACACAAGAGCAAAGATGCATCATAAGCTGGAAAGCAAGTTAGTGAGCAATCCAAAGTGATGGTTAAACCAACAACACATTTCAGAAATATTCATACATACTTATACAGAATAGTCCATACTTGCATGCATAAGTAAACAATACATATATCATTTAGAGTAAACCAGATAGAATACAGTACAATACAAAAAATGCATGAAACATGCTGGCTCTTATTATATAAAGAAGTGTAAGTTCTAGTCATACAATACATCCATGACCAACAACTAGTTCCAATAGTGGAACGTTACAACCACATCCGCCTTCTCCTCCAAAGAGATGTACTAGCTCTGCATAGTGAAGAAGCCAAGGCTTGTTATAATACTATCCAAGCTCTCTCCAAGATAGTCTTATCGGAATCTTGGCTAACCAAAACCCTTTACAATGAGCTATGAGGGAATATTTATAGCAAAAGGTGGGGTGACCCTTGGCATTCCCCTTTGTGACGATTCAACTACCCTCATGGCTCTTCACCTACTCTATGACTATTACATCCAACTATCACAACTTTACTTAGACTTGACATGACTTTATATTACAATGCACATGTACCCATGTGAAACAAAATGGCTTGAGCAAGCTAAGCTAGACATCACTCTGACTTAGAAAACCATGGAAGTCCAACTCCTCAACATATTCATGCTGATCAACAGTAACATACTGATGCCAAGATCGGTAGTCCTTGATGGTGTCTGTGTGTTGCATGGTGACATCTGTCTGAAACCTAACTCTTACCTCCATAGCATTTAGGTACATTGCTCAAGCTCTTCTGTCCAACTCGTCTTAAAGCATGCACATCATTATCTTCAATGCAGCTGGACCAGCAACATACTTGTGCATGATGTCTATATTGACAGGAAAGTCTGGGTTGGTGGCAATGCACATCAACTCATCAAAGTATGAGTCAAGGTCTAGTCAGACCTGTTTCTTTGTCTTCGCTTGGGTGGGAGTCCCAATAGATGTGATTGCATGAGTGTGCACCAAAAAATCCATACTCTTGAATACTTCTGGATGTGACTCGGGATATGTGCAATTAGCTCGACTACATTGGCCCTCATCATCTAACGCAAGTGAAGTAGGGCTCCCTTGTATTTCATCGTCCATGTTTGCATGTCATCAACAACAACATGCAAGTTCGTTAAGATACGTACTCTTCTACCACATCACTATTTCCATTCATTGAGATGGACAACTTCCTTATGCATGATACCAAACTTGGAGTACAACACTCACATACTGTGTCAAGGGACAATACTTTATCCAATATTGCCTTCTTCATTTCAACTCGGGTGGACATTGTCACCAAGTCTCCTCCTTACTTGGCCATCTGTAGTTCCTTCACCATTCACTCATTCTCAGCTATCAGAAAGAAAACACTTAAGCTAGTGGGTTTGACATACACTTTGGTTGCATCAGCCATAGCTGCTGTATGTTTGCACACATCAATCATGATCAATCATTCGTCAACTTGCGCAAGAGATGTATGATCCTCTAGAGTTGACACTTTGCGAGATTGCACAACTCTATGTTGAGATTCGATGAATGAGATGTTGTGCATCTCTCCTTCCATCTGATAACCAAGGATCTTAGTGCCTTCATGGTCACATGAGACATGCTCATCATCTGGATGTGGTTAGGTGAGTAAGTTAACCTCTTGGTGATGAAGCATGAGGTCGATGTCCTGTTCCAACCTTGTTGCGCTATGTTTGGATCCAACTGTTGAAGTGCTTTTTCTATATCATGAGTGAAGTCTTACTCTTGCGATGGTTCACCCTATTTCCCTAATGTCAACTATTATGATGAATCAACTACTTGTACAGGAAATTCTTCATTTGTTTGCAAATGTTGTGCCCCCTGCTATATCTGTTGTTGTTGCGCTTCCCTCTCCTATTTGCATAGCTCTTGTTCTTTTCAGAGTTTCTCCCTTAGCTCATGCAACTCCTTCTCTTCTTCTTCTATTCTTCTCTTATCCCTTTGCCTTTGAATGATTTGTATGTCGTGCTGGTCCTTTTTTTCCTCTATAGAAATAGTTGCTTTCTCTAGCAATGGATCTACTCAAAACTTGTATCTTTGCTCTTCCATGTAATCAATAGTCTTCCTCTTACCTTTATCATGCACTGGTATGTTTTCCTCTACTGTTACTATTGCTAGTGTTGTTGTTGGTTTTCTCCATTATGCTGATTCATGTTAACTCCACAGCAAATCCGACCTATTAATTGGGTCAAGAGAAACTATAGCAATATCTCCATGGGTCCTCCTCAGCTCAATAACATGCCCCATGAATCTAGTTGACCTAAAATCTCATGTACTGATATTTCACAGTGCAATGTGGGTCATAATGGTTGTAGTTTTGAAGGTCGAATGGGTACTTCTTCATTTGTTCTGCTTCAACATACGCTTTCTTGATAATTCAAATCTCATATAACCCAATCCGCAACAGAAGAGCAGACCAAGATGCCTTCTTCTTCCGGTGTAGTCTAGCTATAAATTCTACCGAGATGTGATATGCTACTTCCTGCATGACAACTACATCCAAGGAAAACTTTAGTCGGACATGTAGAGGCTTCTTTGTGCTAAACATTTAGATGAAGGTGTCGAATGGTGAGTCATACCAATCAAGAATTCGTATCAATGCCGCCATTTCTTCCTTTGACATGCAGGGTGGATCCTGTTCGAATATCATCTTGTACACTACGGTGAGAAAATGATCAGACAGTCATGTGGTTACTCCTTTGAAGCTGCATTCAGACAACAACTTCAAATATGTGTTCATAGTAGTCTCCGCCAATGACCATGCCCACTCCAAGCCTGGGAACTCCTCTCGGGCATAAACTACATCTAAGATGTAGGCAAAAATGTAAATCGCTGCATGCATACCTTTGAGTGACTGTCAAGCCTTTGTGACTTGTTCCTTCAACTGATGAGACAGCATGCCGGACCAGTTACATGGTTTTCCTTCTCTAGCCAGTTGGTCCAACGTGATCACCCAACTTTGTGGGAAGGTTTCCGTGCTTTCTTGACCATACAGTCGACTTGAAAACATGACCAAGTATTGATACGCCTTCTAGAGTATCTTCATCTTGTAGATCTGGTTGGGTGTCAACCTGAATCAAGCCGACTCCTTTACCTAGTTCTTCAGAATGTCTCTGGAGTTAGCACTTCTATTGGTTAAGCTGAATGGAGTCTTAGTGACATTCACAAGCTCTTACATCTGATTCATCTCATCATAGTATCATGCCCATAAGGCTGCAAGCTTCGTCCCACTGACATTGCTTAAGGTCGTCATCTCAGGATCAATGTGAGAGATGATCCAGTGTATCATGTCAGTGCATGGGAATGCAGGGTATCTGCATGCAATCCAGTACAAGACGGACTTGTGAATTTTCACGTACACCTAACGGTCTTTGAGGTCTTCCTAAAAGGTAAATGCTTCATTGGCCTCTTGCCACTTAAATTTTATGTCCTTGTCTAGAAACAACTTTGTATCTTCATAGATCGATAGACTAGAGGACACTCGCTCAACTGTTGGTCCAACTGCATTTCCATCAGTTTCCTATGATCACGCTCTCTTGGAAGCCACTAATCCTATACCACTAACTGGTAGATGAACACCTGAAAGATCTAGAGACAAGCAACATGCATGGCAAGAAATCTACCAGCGAAAACCAAAGGAAATTCGGGGAATGACACAACACATACTTGGGGAACTGGTAGGCAAGATTATGCAATTTCTTCTGGGAGGCTGGGTGATTGGCTACCAGAACTACACAAAGGTAGTCTGGGTTGTCTAGGAGGCAAGACTAGCTGCTAGATTTTCACAATGCGCAATTTGAATTGGCTGTTGGCTGTTGAGATTGCACAATGCGCAATTCCAGCTGGGAGTGACTGTAGGCTCAAGGACTGCATTACACAATTTTTTGGGCCAGCAATCATTGTCCCTCATAAATGTACAAAGTAGTTGTGGAGGATAGTGTTTCACAAAAATGTACATTTCTGGAGAGGAAGGCAGAGCCTTCCTTCCCCAGATTGCACAATGTTGTCTCAGTGAAGGCAGAGTTTGGGCCAAGTTTGGCTCGACTCGCTAATGAGAAAATGAAAGAAAATAAGATAGTGAATGCATGGCAACACAAAGTGAAATTAGAAGTGACTGACAGTACATGAAAAAATGAATGAAATATTCAGTAAATAAATCAACATGCATGTGGGTGAAGCGAGTCGTCGAGTCTGCGACTGTTCATGCAAAATAGTTTTAAGCATGCGTTAGTAGTGAGATAGCAACAAAAACTAAAACAGTGCTAAGACAAGCTAGTATACATGTAATGACAACAAGCATTCAAATAAATCAAGCAAACAACACTCACACAACTGAATAAACAAAAGGCGACATAAATGCTGAAAAATGCAAGTTAAGGTAACTTACCCATGAATAGCTGAGTCGGATGTGTCGAAGATTCATGTGTGTGTTGTGGGATGTCAGATCTCCATGATCGATGTTAAAGGATGAGTTCTAATGGATCAAATAAATAATCTTTGAGCTCATGATGCGTATGCCACAAATCTAGGAAAAACCCACACTTGGAGGAAATTTTCTAAAACAACTTTGGCTGTAACCTCCAGCTGCTAAAAATATATCCTTGAATCATGGGATGTCTTTTGCATGTTACCTTTTTCTATTCTGTGAAAAATAAAGCCATGCATACAAGTCAAGTTTCTTTGGTCCCAGGTGGAACTAGTCAACCCAACTACTCATGCATGAAACTGCTCAACTGCTTGAAGGAAATGCGCATTTCTACCTAGGAGCTAGGCTAGCTACCCAGGATATTTCTGCAATTTCTGGGTAGAGGAGCTGACTTTTGCAAATATTTTCACAAATTCTAGGCTAAGCAACCTTGTTGGGTAAAATTGTGCAATTTTCACTATGAGTGTTAACTAGAAGAATTGCACAATTCTGGAGCCCAATAGGCTTCCAGATAGGATTGCGCAATTCCTGGAGGGAAGGCTGGTTTCCATCAAGAAATGCATAATTTCTTGGGGGGTCTGCTCAGCCTACAGCTGGACCAAGTCCATATGAATAGCCTGTAAGGGGAATGCATCAAGTTGTGATCAACATGCTTTCTTTGTGTGAGAAAAACATTGAAGCTTGTGTACTTGACGAAGCAAGACAAGGTGCTATGAAAAGTTGTTAGGGAGGCTCCAGAATGAAGCTAAGGAAATAATTTGGAGGGTTCTTGTAGCCTCTACAACAAACCCCCTTACTTATATTCTTGCACTTACTCACAGAACAACAACGAGCTCATTTTCGATGCTGGGATTCTTTTAGAATGTCAATAAAGAATTTAAACTAAAATTTCCTTTCTAAAGATAAACTGAAGTTTCAATAATGATTCAAAAAAACATACTGACAAAAGAAATATGAAAGTCACCAAACTATTCTTGCACTGGACCAAACTTTTTTATTACTCTAGTGCTTGAAATACTTCAAATTATAAATCACTTACACACTGCATGAGAAATAACATATCTATTTTGGTGCATTCAAAATATAAACCAAATAATTTTTTTTGAATTTAGAAATCACTCTTCATCCCAATGGACTTATAAAATAAGCTTTTCAAAACCTCAATCAAATCTTGTGCTAAGATGAAAATAAAATCAACAATGAAATCTTACTCGAGATACTTTCCACACATGTGCATACACCATTAAGAAGAAAACAAGAATCACCTATTCCTTAACCAATTCAATCATACAATACTCTTCTTGACTCACTCTACAATCCAAAATAAGGTTTTAATATAAATACGAACATTCCTTGCCTTATGGCTAAATAAGGAGACACAATCTATAACTTGGAATCATTCAATGTTCAAAGGTTACACCAATGATTCTATTCCTATACCAAAAATACACAAGATCAACAAATTTATTTGCCAAGTTCTATTAAGATCAGACATCCTTTTTTAAATATAATGAAACAAAATCTATCATGAATATAAAAGAATCTCAATGGACTGGCCTTAAAATTTTATCAAATCTCTAGGCTTAAACAAGCAAGGTATGTTCACCATATACTTGTGATAGTAGTGTGATCACTCAAGCCCCACAGTATATAACCAAGCTTTGTGATACAAAAAATAGCCAAAATGAACGAGCATAAATCAAATCTCAAGTTCAGTAGGGTTTCTCAATCATGACTTCAACTCCAAAGCCTTATTCAATTGTTGGTAGTTTTATAACAAAAAATAACACACGACTAACAACCGATGATTTGAATCCCTACTAAAGAAATGATCCCAAAGGTAAAACGTAGTGATATAATGTCCCTGCAAAACACACACACACATGATTTCCATATATGGATTGATATCGCTCCTTTCAAAAAATACCTCATATGAATCACAATCAACGAGGGCTTCACAATAGTTCAAATACTCTTGCTACCAATCATTGAGTGAAACTCAGACCAAAATAGAAAATATAATAAACATACACAATGCATCTATGGAAGGGAAAACAAGCTAGGTTGGTTGGGCCCTGTAAAGGAAAATATATTAACTTATGAAGCATGATAAGTCATTCATGGAATTAAACACATAAATTATTTGAACCTGGAAATCAAGCTCCTTCTTATTAATAAAATTATATTCTTAATACATACGATACAAAAGGATCCAACTCCAAATAATATCCAGGTGATGCAAGTCCTTGACACAAAAGATGTAGAATAAGAAACAATATCACTAACCTATACCTTTCTATGAATCAATACATATAAATTTTTACAAAAAATACTCGGCCACATCAAGCCATCCTCTCAGAGAACAAAAATGGAGGTCGTTACTAACAATTTTCTAATAATAGACCTCTCCAAACATCATGGGTTCACTAATGCTCAGTTTTATCTCAGACTATCCTTAGTAGGAGGAGACCAAAACTACAAGTATCTTCTGGAGACCAGAAGTAAGAAGCATGCACTTTCTTCGTCATTTTCCAAAACATATTATCTGGAAATCTCACATTGACTACCAGCCAAACCTCGTCATCCAATGGTCCTCCTAAAATAGTGGAGGAATTGGAGTTAGAATAGTGCAAGAATCCCATGATTGACTATTAATTGTACCAAATACACTTCAAATTATAGTAAATGAAAAATATCAACAAAATCTCTATACATTTTAGTGGAGTACATAAATTACCTGCAAACTAATTCTAGAAACATAAATATACAATGGTGAGAACATTAAATAAATATACTAGATATTTTCCCCTAGATCCCAAAACTAGGACTATAAGATTGATTTTTAATTATATTTCTTTCAATGTTACAATAACTATAACTAACCCAACAATGCCAATCCATTAACCCTTGATTAGAACATAACTATAGTTCCCTTAACCAGATGTACAAAGTACCATGGTCAGAAAACTATCATGCCTAAAACCTTGTGAAATACCCATTCACGAAAAATTAGGTAGGTCCAACCACCCATTATAACATAACTATAGTTCCATTAACCCTTGATTAGAACATAACTATAGTTCCCTTAACCAGATGTACAAAGTACCATGGTCAGAAAACTATCATGCCTAAAACCTTGTGAAAAACCCATTCACGAAAAATTAGGTAGGTCCCAAAAAAGAAATATGTGGTGATGCCCCGGACCCTATGGATGGGGGCTACTTCCCCCTTGTAAACCACCTGATACGGGGGGCTACCGCCCCCTTGACACAAGAAAAAGGGGTGGTTTCCGCCCCCCTGTGTGTGTGACTAGTCATGGAAAGAATATAACACCCACCCAACAAGCTCCTAGGGTAACATGTATACAATCACATATTTATGAAAATGTTAATCTATCAAACTTTCCTTTAAATATGAGAAAACTTTACCCAGTTTCTCATGCATGTATTAAAAGAGGCGAAAAATGCATACATAAAGGTTTTTTATGTGAGTGTACCGAACAATGTGCCTGCTTGAGACCATAAAGGGCTCTCTTAGGCCTAAACACATGTATCTCCCTACTAAAGGTCCCGAACCCCTCAGGATACTCAATGTAGGTCTCTTCCTCAACCACTCCATTAACGAAGGCACTTTTAACATCCATTTGGTGGATCCTCCACCTCATATTTGTTGTTAATGAAAGAATGGTCCTTATTCATGAGTATCTGCAAACAGGGGAATTTTTTTCTTCCTAATCAATCCCCTCCACCTGTGAGAAGCCTTTGGTCAAATATGGCCTTCTACTTATCAATGTTGCCATCAGTTACATGTTTCACCTTATACAACCACCTAGAACCAACAACTAAGATTTTCTTAGGTCTAAGCACCACCTACCAAACATTGTTTTTCATGTTGGAGTTGTACTTCACCACCATGGCATACAACCAAATGCGTTGGGAAGTTTCCCTTACAAGAGAATATGGCTCATAATTAATCAACTTTGACATGAGTGTCATATATCATGTATATCTATTTGGTGATCTACTTTGTCTGTGCAAGGAGATACGTGATCCAACCTACTCCCGAGCTTCTTGCACCAATGAGTTAACTATCCTAGTCCTCTTCCACCCTTCTCTAGAAGGATATGTGTGACTGGATCCCTCCACTTAGTTTTCTCTCTGCTCCTCCACATGTGTCTACTCCACATCATCCTCCTAGAATTTCCTGTTGCCTTTGAGAAATATATGACTTTCTGGATCTAACTGACACTCCTCCTTTGGACATAGAAGCCCCTCCTTTAATGGTATGCTCAGCTCTTTCTCTAAATATCTCCTTAGGGATTTCTACTCATCAAATATCTCATCTCTGCTCATAAAAATCATCGTCAGTAAGGGAAATTAGACCCACTAAATATGAGTTGTTTCATAATAGCCCACAAAGATTCCCCTCTCTGGAGTGGGCTCTAACATTTTCCTGCCATATTTGGAGACATGACAATAGACTATGGATCCAAAAATACGAAAGTAGGAGACATCTGGCTTCCTCCCATTGAAATCCTCTTCAGGAATAATCATTGGAATAATTTTGTGACAGATCCTATTCTATAAGAAAAAAATTATTGAACGATTCTACCCATAGGGATGGCGGAAATCCCTGGTCATGCAAAATTTCCCTAGCATCTCCTACAATACTTATAATCTTCCTCTTTGTAACACCATTTTTTGGTAGGTTTTCGGGTGAAATCACCTCCCTTATAATCCCCTCCTTCAAACATAACTCTTTGAAATCATCAGACACATACTCACCTCCATTAACACTTCTCAGGGATTTAATTTTCTTTCCACTGTAATTTTCAACTAAGGCTTCAAATTCAACAAACTTTAAATAAGCCTCATCTTTCTTCTTCATGAAATATGGCCAACATTTGCAGGAAAAATCATCAATGATGATCACATAATACATGTGCTTTGTAGTTGAGACTGTGGAAAATGGTTCACACACATCTGAATGAAATCGGTCTAAGATGGCTCAAGCTCTGATATCTCAGCCCTAGAAGGATGATTTAACATATTTTATAACATTTCATCCCTCCTATATATCCTTTTGAACAAGCGTGCACTTTGGAAGTCCAATGGTTATCTGCTACATTATTATCAAAGCTCCATGGTGTAGGTGTGCCATGTACCTATCCCGGAGTTCTCCAACATCTTGACCCTAAATATGTTCTACCTTGCTAATCAATGTAGCACATGCATCAACTTCTAGCTTGTAGATATTTTTAATCCTAACTCCAATTTGTTTTACTTGACCAACAACATCATTCTTTGGACAATCCTTCCCTTTACTGAACACCACACCATATCCTTTGTCTACAAGTACAACTATAGAAACTATATTTTTCTTCAAACCAAGCACATACATTACATTCCTTACATGATGATAGGAGTCTGACCCCCTCTTAAATGTGACAATGAAAATTCCTCTAGTACCATACCTTCCATCATCTCCAAGATCTATCTATAATTTTTGGTCATTCTCCTCTAAGCTGGTAAAGAACTCCTTATTTCTTATCATAAGAAATGAAGCACTATATTACAAGTAACATAAACTACCTGACACAATACTTTCCACGCAATGCAAGAGGGTGAAATATAAATTAAATTGTGATGTTAGAGAATCTCCTCCTTCTCCTGTTGCAAGCTTCATACTTGATTTCTTATGTGGACATTTGGTTGCATAATTTCCATATTCATGGCAATGAAAACACTTTATTTTACTGAGGTATTTATTATTTCCATGGTTCTTGTTGGATTCTTCCCTTTCTTAGATTTTCTTACCTTTCACTTTATTTCCTTTTCCAACTAAAAAAATGTTTTCTTCCTTGTCGGTTCATGACAAGACACCATCTTTAGTGTTTCTTCTAATCTCCTCCTGCACCAAGTCAGAACAAAGTCTCTCCCAATGTGGGATCTTGTCTCTTAGATTAACCAAATCTTGATAGCTATGCTAGGACTTTTGAATACAAAGGAGTGCTAAGATTAGAAGTTCAAATGGTGGCATAGTCTCTCCAACTCCTCCAAGTTCATCTCTCACCTAAACGAATCTGGATATGCATTGGACAATAGTTCCATTTTTATTCATTTGAATGTTCTTGAGATTATCTTTCAATGTGATATTCTTGGCATCACTATTTCTTTCAAATAGATTTTTGAGAGATCCCCACATTGCAAAGTAGTCTCCTTTTCATGCAAATTTGAAACCACATGGCCTCTAACTCCCTCCATGATATCGTCCTAGATTTTGTTGTATCTTTATTCCATAGAGGCAACTATTAAGCATCTGAAGTTTTTGGTTTTCCAATATTTTCTTTTGTGTACTCCAAAACTCAATTATCACCCAACACAACTTCCATTATTTCTTCCCAAGCATAAAAAATGAAATTACCCTTTCAATGCATACTCAAGCCTCAAACCATTGAAAGAAATTGTTCCTACACTGAAGAAATACCTGCACCACCAATCTACTATTTGAAATTTCTTTAGGAGATCACCAGGAACCTAGTTTTTATGTAGTTTTCAATAGCTCTAATACCATGTAGAAAAGACTCAAAATTTGTAGCTACTAATGAAATCAAACTAAAATTAATTGACTAAAAGTTATTCTTCGAAATTTCGTGGAAGGAAAATTGACAATAGAAACACATGTAATCATTCGATCATAATGAACACAATTTTTACTAGGGAACACAACTAGGAAAAATCCTTCCTTTGTTTTATTATATCATATGAGAACAATGATCAATTGTAATGACTTATTCAATTATTGAAGCTCAATTTGCACTACAATTCATATCTCCTCCTAACTCTACTCTGCCCAGTACTTAGCCAAAATATGCGTCCTCATTCTTCCTATTTCCTTGTGTAATTCATGCACTTAAAGAAAATGGAAGCTCCTACTTCCTTGCAAAATTCTGAGGAAATTATCTCTCCTACTACATGCCAACAATGTACACTTATCAGTATACCATAAATACTACATTATGCCTTTTATCTGTAGATTCACTACGCAATTCTAATTATGCAATTCAAATTGCATGCATGACTTGGGCTATATCTAGTAAATTGACTAATTAACTAAGAGCTAGTTGAGGTTACAACAATAATAAATATTGAACTCAACTCATACTAACTATTTTCTAGAATAGAGCTTATATTCCATAATTTATCTAAAGTTAACACCTCTATATAGCTAGATCTTAGCCACCAACTTACACACAACTCTACTTCTATCCCACAAACTCGAATTGACTAACTTAACTGAGTGATTTGGTCATGTCACGCCTGCTAATTTACTCACAACTCATCCTGCTGAAGTCTAAATTTGAATTTATGCATTTGACTAAGGCACAAGTCAAATCAATCATTTTCTTGCTACAATTTAACACACTGGTGATTCCTAATCCTTTTCCATTAATTTTCCTCTATGTCCTATATTTCCTACAAGAATGTTTTGCATTGCTACAGGATTGCAAAAAACAACACAACGAAGAAATTGTTTTTATCATATCTCAAAACTTGTGAATTCATTAACTGATTTGTTTCATGGGGATATGCATAACTATGATGGTAACATCCTCAACTAAGCTAAGCAAATTGGAATGCATGTTTTTAGAGAAATTGGCCACCATCACCTACAACCATTTTTCATTTTTCTTAATATTCTTACATCCATTAGCCAAATTTTTTTATGGGGACATGCATAAGGATGGTGTAAACATTCTTAAAATTTTTTAGGTGAATCCAATTTACCTTCTAAGAGATATTGGATAGACAAGTCTCCTACAGGATTGTCCTAGATTTTCTACGTGATTGTGATTGGTAAAACAATAAGGTTCACATATTGTTTTTCTCAGCTAGGAATAAGAGGAGGGGTCCATATCATTCTCGTCATCCATTTTCCACACCACTTAGCCTTTCCTCAACCTAAATTTCCACTTCTATCCATAAAAAATACTCATTTTCACCCCTCCTTCCATCCCTTTGACCAAAGGAAAGGCCTATGATCCTTGTCCACAAAATGATCATGAAATAATAGATTTTCTAGAAGAACTATTTGATGGAAATTGTGATCATAGAGGATTCTGAGTGACTGTTACAGGAAGGTACATAGTCCTGTAGAAGTTTGCACAAAACCTACAAGACAAGACTTGAGAGCACCAAAATGAAGAACCAACCATCATGAAGGCATTGGAGAGTCATTTCTTTGAATTTGGGAAGCTACTAAACCTTTGAAAATCTTCTACATGATCATTGTTCACCTTCAACAAAAACTTTTGATACACCTCCTGAAGAACCTGTATTGTCAAGCTTTGATTAGTCAAGCACATTTCAAGAGAGAAAATAAAAATTTTAGAGCAAATCCAATGCATGGAGCAACGAGAATAAGAAGATTACATCTCATGAAGCCAATAGACTAGTCATTTCCTCTATTCAAAGATAGCATGAAAAAATATAGTGATAAACTCATTAGATTCATAACCGCCAATAGAACCTTCAAGAGTCATATCAGTAGCCTTAATATCACCTACAAAAACACATCAAGTGTATAGCCGGAGTATCCAATCCTCAAAACCTCTCCTACAGACTCATTTTAGCTCAAAATAATCTAGCAAGTGTATGAAGGAAAAGGTTTTGTATAGCCGAAATTTGTAGCAAAGAAACCTTAACCTTATCTAATAGCTAACTTCACTTTCCACAAACACACACACACGTCTGGGCAAGGAACAAGACAAAAGTGGAAAGGCTCGAGAAAGTGGGCTATAATCATTTAGTCATAATAGAGGATAAGGAGTGTGAAGGGGTAGCTGGGGGCTAGCTCATTTAACTCAAAGCACTCTAAATTTATTTTGCATGCAATATTGTTTATATGAAAAAAGGAAAAACAAAACAACAAAAACAAAAACAAAAAAATAGTGAAAATAAAAATAAAAATAAAAAGATTGATTGACGATCTCTTGGCATGAAAATTGGCTACTACACGATGTTACAGGCGTTGCTATAGGATAAACACAGGATACTACAAGATCCTAAAAGATGTTATAGTAAGTTGATAGAGTGGTACAAGATGCTCAGTTGTTTCTAGAATTTCCATGAGACCCTGAAGAACGAAGGGAAACTACTAGGAAAGGTGTAAGTATAAATTTTCCTCACCATCATTTGTATAGGAACTTAAGAAATTACTTCAATTCTAAGAAAAACACTTTGTAGTGCTTATTGATTTAAATTTTAGAAAGGAAAAATAGTTAATTAATTGAGTTTTTATATCATAAACGTGGTTGGCTGAAAGAATAAGGTGTATTGAGCAAGAAGAATTGCATTTTGAATTTTTCCTTCCCCTGAACCTTCTGAAACAAATTGTTCAATTAGCCTATATATTGTAGCAGCAGAACAAAAATATTTTGTTCCACTCTAGTTAGAAATATATTAAGCCATGGGAGGAGGATTTAGAAGAAGAAGAAGCTAATATTCAAGGGGAGAAATCAAAGAAAGAACTAGAAAAAAGCACAAGAAAAAAAAACATAAATAAAGGTTGAGCCAAAGACAAAGGAAGATATTCAAGAGCATATACAGTTCCATCTAGCAGGGGAAGCTACATGCATATCAATATCAGACATCAGAAAATTCATTCGTGGCATAAGAGAAGAACAATGAGGCAATAAGATGAGTAGGTTTCTCAAAGGATGATAAATAGCTTCAGTAGGGGCCTATGATAAGCCTCCAAATTAGATTAAAATTAAGGCCCATCTATCCTTTATTAGGCACATAAAGTCTATATTAAATCTCTCCTTCTACACTTAATAATTGTTTTTAGCTTTAATATGTTCTTATGAACATTTAGATATAATGCCATATTATGTTCTTAATATTATTTATTTTTGTAGAATATTGTGAGAACATGGGGAAAATTATGAAGATTTGGAAGATGACATCATCTAGTGATTTTCTCCCTACTATAGGATGGAACAATATGATAATAAATGAACATGATATTATGAAATTATTAAACATATTATGGAGATCAAGTGATTGAGAAAATCTAAGAATGTACTCCCTATCGTTTAATGAATATTCTTAGCGTTGGGAACTAAGTCCACTTTTTGAGGGATTTTGGAGGGTAAAGTTACCTCCTTTAAATAATGAAACTTCCCCATCAATTTATATAACTTCCAATTTGATTTCACTTTATGGGAATGGAATATTTAGTCTTATTGTGAAGAAAACTTGTAATTTAGTAGCTCAACTTTCATTTCCATTAGGGATGTCATTGGTAATGAAGTTTGGTTCTATTTTTATATTCTAAAGCTTATTTTACTTCATAGAAATCTAAGTATCCTTGTTATTTTCCATTCGAAAATCCTCAAAGCCTTTCTCTACAATTTATTTATTTTCTTCACACTTCTTATTCACTTCCATCTCTTATTCTTACTTTTCCTATTTCTACATTTACTATCCATGCTTCATTTACTTTGGGTTAGATTAGTTAAATGATTGAAGTAAGTTTTTTTGTAGGTATTTGTTATAGGTACAAGCATGATGCATCCTTAGAACAGCCTTGAAAAGTCATATTCATCATTGAGCTACTTGGATTGGTTTACTAGTTCACAAGTTTGGAACTTCTAGAAGTATCTTGTAAAAAAATATTAATAAACTTCTACTAAATTTTAGCATATGCTAATGAGCTATTCTAAGTTGATTATACTTGTATAGAAGCCTAGATATATACAAATTAATTAAAAAAATTAACCCATTACATTTTCACTTGATCAGGTTAGGCATTTGGTAGGTTAACTAACTCACTCATTCTTGAATTTTTGGTTTTTAGAGTAGTACTTTTTTGTGAATTTTTAACACGTGTTAAAAATGGTATTTTTGACTGAATTTAATTTTATTTTAGTCCTATGAGATCCTAATTAATTTATTTTTTTACCCCATCTCATTTTCATTTTATTTTCTTGGTCATTTGGTGAGATATCTTGGAAGATAGACTAGGTGGCAGACTAGGTATTTTAGTCTTTTCAAGTATAAAAATCATCATATTTCTTATGCACATGTGATATTATTGGTTTTTAAGGTTTAGAATCATAATTTTAATTTTTCATCATGTCATCAACACCTTCCCTCCTTCCTCAAAAACTTCCTCAATAAAACTATATACATATAGCTATTTTCAATTTTGTTAAAGGCCATTATTGGCATATTTCCTTATGCAAAATGGGCTCTTGAGGAGAAATAGGATTGGAAAGGGTTTCATACCCCCTTATCCTACCTTATTCCATATTTCCTCACATTAAAATTTCCTTCTAAGCCCACAAAGTGCTCTCGAACCTAATCTTGTAACAAAACAGGACAATCCTATAGCACTACACAAAGATCCTCCAAACTCAACCAAAAATTTTCCTCTCATCTTGATGCTTTCATATTTTCCCTATATAATCACCCCTAGGCTCTTAAAACAAGTTTTAGGAATACTAGAGACCACTTAGTATTCCTCTTTTCACCACTACAATGCCTCATTAAAATTAGGGTTAGTAAACACATCATGAATTGAATGGTGTAGGGATGGTTTACATGATTACTTTTTGAAATGCTTAATGAATGTTGTTACTATCATATTGTCTCGTTGAATTCAATGATGTAAATTTGGTTCATGTGCTTCACTTTATGCAGTTATAATATGTTTTCTTTCTTTTTGTTTTGTTTCAGAAAAAAATGTTAAGATTTCCATTTCAAGCATTTCCATTTCTGTAATTAGTTTAGGCTTGGTTTCATGATATTCACTTCATTGCATTAGATCGGTTAAAGGAGGAAACATTTCATGTTGCACATATATTTTTGACACCTCTTAAGTTTGTACGAACCCTATACTCATAATTAAAGTTGGTAGCCTTGGGAGTTGCAACATTTTTGTTGCAATACGACGGATTGTTATCGACTGTGAGAAAATAACACCCATGGAAATACCAGATGCATCAATATGGACATGAAATTCCTTGTTTCAATCTGGATAAACCATAATTGGAGTTCTTGCAAGCTTTTCTTTCAATGTATCAAATGCAACATCACATTCAGTAGTTGAAATGAAATGATCAATATTTTTCAATAATCTCTCCAATGATGTAGTGATTAAATCATAGTTGTGGATGAACCTGTTGGAATCTCTTGTATGTCCTAAAGTAGACTGCAAATATTTAACATTGTTCGGTGGTCACATATTCAATATCATTGTAACTTTAGAAAGGTCTACACAAACTCCATATTTACAAACAAGATGTCCAAGTAGAGTACCAAAGGGAACAACAAAAATAGACTTCTTCAACTTTAATGAAATCTACAACTATGAAAACGATCAAACATTACTTGAAACAATCTAGAATGTTTTCTCAAAAGATTATACACCATCCAATCATCCATGTACACTTCAACAAATATATGAATATAATCTCTAAAAGTAGAAATAACAATCTTATAGAACATAGCTAAAGCATTTTTTAGATTGAATGACATGACATGATAAGCATAAGAGCCACATTCGATTGTAAAAGTAGTCTTTCTTTTATCCTCTTCTGCAATGTGAACCTGATGATACCCAAAAACACCATCAATAAAAGAATAATCTTAATTACCTTCAACATTGTCCAATACTTAATATATGAAAGGAGTAGGAAGAAGTTCATGCACACAAGAATTATTAAGACTTCTCTAGTCTATAAAAACTCTTATGTCATCTAAATCCTTCTTATCGTGGATGACAGTAGGACTTATCCTTTCTTCTTTGCCCACTGGCAATATAAGATCTGTATTCAACACCTTATTAATTTCCTTCTTTGATTTCCCTTTAAAGCACATATTTAATCGACAAGGCCATTGTTTGAATGGTTTTGCATAAAGCTTCAAAACAATCGTCATTTACCCCAAATCACCTATGATTCTCTTGAGTTGTAAAAATGATATAGGAAAAAAATCTTGATATTCTTTTAATAGGTCAAAAATATCATTGGTATTTTTCTCGTCCCAATAATCACCAATGGAAGCTAACTTAGGCATTTCTTCAATTGCAATATTATGTTTCTGTAAATTTAGAGGTTTTATATGTGTAGTATATTCTATAGGATCATCCTTTATATTTCATTCTTGTTCAAAATCATTAAAAGAAAAATGGCACAACTCCTCTAAACCATCTTCATCGAGTTCTTGATTAACCTTTCCAGAATAGATGACTTCATGGAATCTAGATTCATATATTTGCTTGAAATTCCCCTGTATGCTACATTCATCAACAAGATTTCCTATAGGAAATACTACACTCTTTATTGTTTTTAAAGCCTCTACTATTTTTGCATCTTCATTTGAGAAAGAGAAGTCAATAAAAAACTGGATTGTCAAGGCCTCTTAGTCAGTTGTCTACCTTCTAATCTCTTCATTTAGGTACCAAGCTTGCGGAAATGTCCCTAACATGTGAATAAACTAATGAACCAACATTTCTAAAAATAGTTCATCTTTTGTCCAAATAGCAGTACAAGTCTAAATAGGCTTTTGCGGACTCATCTACCCTTCATATACAAGAATTTGGATTGAATGTTTCGTTGGAACAACAAATCAGCATATCATAGTAGACTTGACTAATTCCAAATCTTCAAGATGATTACGAAGAGATCCCTTCAATTTTGCAAGTGTTTCGGGAGATAAACATATAACATAGGAATTTTTTTCATTTCTTCAATACTCAAATCAAATTCTTTAATAAAATTGACAACATAGGCTATGCCATTGATAGTAGGAAAATAATGTACCTCAATACTAATCCAACGAGCAAAATGAACAATTATGTAGTGTCTACAGTGAAACTCATGATCTCCTTGTTGCTAATCATCCAAGATAACATCTGAGCCAATTTTTGCGCTTTAAGCACTTCTCTCGCTAATAGAGCCATCCACTATAGGATTGATATAATCCTCTCTTTTTCCTGTAGTGACTTGACATAATTGGTACAAAATATTAGGCTCTTGATTGTCATCTATAGGCTTTACAAACATCAGACCTTCATAAGGGTCTAGTGGTTTTATAACAAAAACTCCATCTACTCCGAAGGTCGCTATCTCTCATTTCAAGTCAATAATAACATAGTTCTCAAATTCCCATTCTATTCCTAGCAAATATGGATATAGATATTTATCACCCGTGATATATATGACTTCCAAATATGTGTATGTTTTTACTCTTGCAATTCTAACATCAACATCCTCGAGACATCCAATGGGAAGAATATATTATCGATTGGTCATACGTAATTGGATTAGGGAGAACACAAGCTCAAGTTTTCCCAATGACTTCCAAGTCTTTATCAAAAAAATATTGATGTCTGAACCCAAATCTAGAATAGAATTTTTAATATGAAATCCTACAATTTGAGTATCAACACAGAGTTCTCTTCTTGTTCTTCTCTTATTCCAGCAGACATTCTGAGAGTGTTGTTTAGGTAGATTACTATAAATAGACTTGTTTGAGAATTCTTCATCCTTAACAACTGTCTTACACTTCTTGCGCAACTGGTTAGATAGTTGTTCATCATTCACAATCTGCAAAAAATATTTAAACCACTCCATGATGGGCTAAGATTTATCTTGAGAAAGTATGGGACTCCTCACTTGTATTCTCTCTTGTTTTTATACTCAATGACTATAGGAAGAAAGAAACTGCTTCAAAATTTTAGTTGCATCCTTGTAGTATTCTTCCTGCTTGTTAGGGTCATAGGACTTCTTTGGTGATGCAATATTTATTATAGTAGGTTTCTCAAATATCTCATTTTATGCTCCAAACTATTTTCCTCATCTATTAATGATATTAATATTAGGTGTTGGCCTTGTTTAAGGTGCTCGAGCTTTCACATTCATAACATTTTCTCCTATTTTCCTATTTCACTCTTCCCAACAAGTGATCAATTCAGGGTAATCCTCAGTTGCATGCATATTTACTCTACAATGGGATCACCAAGTCCTCCTAGTTAGTAGATATTCATGCACAACGTGACCCTAATGATCATAATTATAAAAACAAACGAAGCTCCTTCCTTCAGTTCTCCCCCCTCCTCGTATTTCCTCCTCTGCACCCTCAAGGAGCTTAAATGACTATAAATGCAGTACGATCAAGAAGATCGGCTAGAGAATCCAAAGATCTACGTTGATCTATATGGTGGTTCAGGAACCCACAAAACTCATAAAACATATTTTTTGTGACATTTTAGTACTTCTACGAAACATGACAAAGACTAGGTGGATGACCATAAGTATGCCAAATATCACAATATTCATTTGAAAATGTATCGTGTTGAATAGGGAATGCATGAAATTGAGTATGCCCTTGATATAGAGCATTTGTAGTAGCTTGTGCAACTCCTATAGTATGTAGTGGAGATTTAGACACACAAGCATTGTAGACAATCCAATACCCCTCAACTATGGACACTTAATGGCATGATTCCCTTTAGCGTGACAATTAATGCACCATACCTGAGGTTACATAGGTCGTGCTCCATGCATATCATTGAACCTATCTTCCAAATCAACGATATGATGTTGTAACCTAACAATGACAGGATAACTGTAAGCGACACCTCCACTATGCTCATGACGGTAATCCACCATTGCTCTAATCTTCATAGATTAATCAATTGCATTTTGTATCATATCAATATTTTATTCCATTAAGGGAGTTATGGTTAATGGAAATGGGAATTTAATGAACCGATCCGTGTCATGATTAGGATTGACTCAATAACTCAATTTTCCAATTGCATCCTTAAATCGCTACATGCACTCCCATGCAGTCTCTCCTTCACATTGTTTAATATCCCACAATTTAGATAACACTTTTTGGTTTGTTTATGGAAGTTCAAATTCCTAAAATAAATTATTATTTAACTTTGTCAAGAGTTGGATTCTGATGCAATGAAAACCATTTAATAAATAATTTGAGCCTCTTCCTCCTAAATTAGTTTGGAAATCGATAATTTTAGTGGCATCTAGAATCTATTAGAACTTCATATGTCTTCACATAGATACGAGTGTTGTTCGACATCCTCATTCACTCGAACCAATATTTAAGGGTACCAAGTGAATGAAACCACTACAATACTACCCATCGTAGCCTAACCAGGTGAAACATCTATAAATCCTTGTGAAATAGGTTGTGAAGATATTGATAAAATTGTCTAAAAGCCATCACTAAAACTACTAGAAGTACTAGTTTCATATGCACTATGGATTTCCTGTAATTTTAAACTCTTAACTAACTTTGAAACAAAAAAAGCAGAATTGTGATAAAGTACTAAGGGGATGTTAGGGGGAGTACTATCTATATCGTTAATCTACCAAATTCTACTTAAAGGAGATTCATTGCCTTTACAAAGAAATATTCACATCAAAAAACCCATTTCATATTCAAGAGGAGAACTACTAGAAGTATCAGTTACATATGCAATATGGATTTTCTAGAAATTTAGATTCTGAACTAACTTTGAAACATAAAAAACATAATTCTAATAAATTACTAAGGGGATCCTAGGGGGAGTACTATTAGGTCCCTATAATACTAGTGATTCCCCCATTAATATTGTCATTGTATCCATTATTGTTATTGTTGTGCTCCTATTGTCCCCATATTGTTATTATTGTTCCCCATAGAAGCCCACTATTGTTATTTTTGTGCCCTTATATTATTATTGTTAGGTTGGCTTTGGTTATATTGTGACCCCTTAGAATCCTACATATAGAAAGGAGGTTATGTCATTTGTATCATCGAATAATTGTTTTTTTGTGTAATGTAAAGGATGTTTCACCCTCAAAGAGGCTAAATTGTAAGGCATTTATCTCTCTTTTCTATCGTTTTGTGAGTTGGTTTCATAACATTTGGTATCAGAGCTTGGATTCTAGGGTTTCAATGTTCTAAACAGGTCATTGTGGAATTTTCGATATAGCTTGTTTTCTGCGATGTTTTAGAACCAACAAAAATAACCCATTTTAGCTAAAATCTTTTTGTACCAGAGATCCAAATTTCAGATCTTGTCTTGTTATATTTTCAGAGATATGATCCCAGGAAGTTAGGGTTTTGGCATGATCCCGAATTATATCTCAAATAGGCGACCTGGGGAAAATCATCATAACCTTGTTTCTGAGCATAACATTAACATTTTGTCATTAAGGGGATGGACTATAGTTTTCATTGTATCAATTTCAGATCCTAAGGTTAAAACAATGACACGTGGCACTTCGTACAAGCTCACTCTACTGAAATAGTCTATAATCCGGTCATCGTGGGGGATTTGGCATAACTATTGATTGGAGAATCCAATATTGATCATACATGTGGGATTAGAACAAGTACTCAGAGGGTTACTGTAGGAATAAATTTCAAACCTTGGAGATCAAAAATTATAGAGATACAACAGATTCAATATTGCACTCCTACAAAGTGAAAAAAGGTGCATAGTTTTTTTTTAATTTTGCATAAGTTTGCTTTGAAAAATTAGCTTGAAGGAATTCAAAGGGCATAGTGAAGCATTATTATTAGTAATTGATGCCCCGAAAAAAGAAAATGGAAACACCTAGTAAGGAACCTGAAAACTCTAGCATGACACACTAAGAAGAGGAAGAAATGCAACATGATATATCAAAATTACGAGACCAAGTGCAACAAATTTCACTCACACAAAAAGTAACAGAAGCTAAGATGGATGGTTTAGAGAAAGACGTAGAAGCTAAGATGTCTGGTGTGGAAGCTAAGATGGATGGTTTAAACAAATGCGTAGAAGCTAAGATGAATGACGTGGAAGCTAATATGGACAGTGGGGAAGCTAAGATGGATGGTGTGGAAGCTAAGATGGATGATTTAAAGAAAGGCGTGGAAGCTAAGATGGAAGATTTGAAGATAGATTTGACAAATTTTCTATAAGAAATGGTTACTAATGGCAAAAGGGTAGTAAAGGAAACTCATGATGAGAACAAAATAAATTTTAATCATGAATTCATATACTCTGATGTTGGATCGAAGAACCACCATGTTCCAAAGATCAATAAGAAGAATTGTGCTGGAAAGGATCCTGTAACATGGATGCTAAATATGGAGCAATTTTTTGATGTCCATAATGTCCAAAACACAAAATAGGTATGCATTGCAACTTTAGATTTGGAACCAAATTAGTTTGTACGGTATCAACGGCTTTGCTATCATAAACAAGTTTTCACTTAGTCAATTTTTACGGATGAAATGATAACACATTATGAGGATTCATAAAACAACACTTTTTTTAGTCAATTGATAAATCTCAAACAAAAGGGTTCAATGATGGAGCACATTGAGGACTTCCAAAAATTGAATATAAGGGTAAAAGATATTCGAGAGGAGCATAGAATTGATTTGTCCATAGGAACTTAAAGGATAACATCCAACATCAGGTTCATATTTGGGAACCTGATTCATTAGAGAATGCATTCAAGTTGGAAAGAAAAATGGAAAGAAAAATTATGGCAACAAGGAAGCCTAGCACTCACAATCATAAAGATGGAAGTGTTGTTGCAACTATCCATCCACAACCTACAAGGTTGACACCACAACAATTGGAAGAAAAAAGATCAAAAGGGCTTTGTTATAGTTGTGATAGAAAATACATTAAAGGTCATAAGTGTGCTGAGAAGAAATTATTTTACATAGACTATGAAGAGGAGGAAGAAAAGGAACAAGAAATGTCAAAATAAGAGGATACACTGAGAATAAACCTTAGATAAAGAAGAAATGAATCTGACCATATCTTGTAATGCATTGGCTAGAATTACCACTCCTCAAACTATCAAGATAGAGGGGCATATCAAGAAGAAAAAGGTAATAGTGTTGATTGATTCAGGCAGTGTCCATTTTTTTATTCATTGTAAGATAACCAAGGAATTGAATTCCTTCCTATATCCAGCACCAGAGTGTCAAGTGATGGCTGCAAGCGGAGGAACCATAAATTTCTCAGGAAATTGCCATAATATCAAGCTATGCATGGGGGGATATGTATTGAATAGCCCAATGTTTTCCATTATAATGGGTGGTGTTGATGTTGTACTAGGAGTCTAAAGGCTACAATCCTTGGGTATAATAGCTTTTAATTTTCATGAACATTTCATGAAATTTTCTTAAAAAGGAAAGGAATTTGAATTAAGGGGTATCATAGGGAAATCGGGAAACATAATCAGCTCTAACATAATGACAAAGCTTCTAAAGAAAGAACAACGAGGCATAATTGCACAATTATGTTCACTAGAGGTTCCCACATCAAAATCATATATTTCTCCAGATCTCCAAAAATACTTGGATAATCATTCAAAGGTATTTGAGACTCCCAAAGGCCTCCAACCTATTTTCGATCATGATCATGCTATTAATTTGATTCCAGGAAGTGTTCCTCCAAACATCAGGCCTTACAGATATCCCTATGCCCAAAAGAGTGAAATTGAATGTATGGTTGCAGAAATGCTAGAGGCTGGCATAATTCAACCTAGTTAAAGTTCTTTCTTTTCTCCAATAGTATTGGTTCATTATAAGGATGGATCATGGCGTGTGTGTTCAGATTATAGTGATCTCAACAAGCTCACTATTAAAGATAAATTTCCCATTCCTACCATTGATGAATTATTGGATCAATTGCATGGATCAATTTACTTCACCAACTTGGATATTTGTTTAGGATATCACCAAATGAGAATGAAGATTGAATACATTCCAAAAAATAGCATTTACAGCTCATGAGGGTCATTATGAATTTTTGGTCATGCCTTTTGGCCTTACCAATGCACCTTCTACATTTCAAGGTTCGATGATTTCCATTTTCAAACCCTTCTTTAGAAAATTTGTGTTAGTATTTTTTGATGATATACTAATCTACAAAAAGTCTTGGAAGGATCATGTTCAACATGTTGATAGGGTGCTCAAACTATTGCAGGAGAAAAAATTATATGAAAAAGCTCCAAATATTTCTTTGGAGTACAAGAGGTTGAATATCTGGGTCATATTGTATCTCATGAAGGTGTTAAGGTAGACCTTAGAAAAATTAAAACCATTAAGGAATGGAAAATTCCCACCTCGATAAAGCATCTACGCAGATTTCTCGAGTTGATAGGGTATTATTGCAAGTTTGTTAAGAAATATGGGAGAGTAGTAGCACCACTAACAACATTATTCAAGGAAGATAAATTTTCATGGACTCCAGAAGCAATGAAGGCCTTTGAACATCTTAAAGAGGCAATGTGCCAAGCACCAGCCTTAGCTACACCGGACTTCACAAAAAACCTTTATTATGGAATGTGATGCCTCATTAAATGGTATTGCTGTTGTTTTAATGCAAGAAGAAAGACCCATTGCCTTCGAAAGTCGTCCAATCAATGGAAAGTATTTACACAAAGCTATTTATGAGAAGGAAATGTTGGCAATACTACATGCACTTAAGAAATGGCGACTCTACCTAATGGGAGGACACTTCAAGGTAAAAAAAAATCATGATAGTATTAAATACTTTTTAGAACAAATGTTATCTTCAGAAGACCAGCAAAAATGGGTCACAAAGATGTTGGGTTATGACTTTGAAATCATCTACAAAAAATGGAAGAAAAATGTTGTGGCAGATGCACTCTCGAGAAAGGATGAGGATGTTGAAGCAATTTTTTTCACCATTTCTATTATCCAACCAAATTGGATAAACGAAGCAAGGGATGAATGGAAGAAGGATGAAGAGGTGTGGGCACTCATTCAAAATTTACAACAAGATCACAATACGTCTAATACATTTAGCTGGAAAAATGATTCATTATGGTACAAAGATCGGTTATACCTATGTATGAATTCCCAACTCAAACAAAAGATTCATAGGGAATTGTACACCTCTCCCTTAGGAAGGTACTCAGGATTTCTAAGAACTTACCACAGGGTTAAGAAGGAATTTTTCTGGGATGGCCTTAAATTGAATATCCAAAAGTTTGTGGTGGAATGTTTGGTTTCGCAACAAAATAAAGTTGAAACAATTAAGACCCCAGGTCTATTACAACCTTTATCCATTCCAAGCCAAAGTTGGGAGGAGGTTTCAATGGATTTTATCACAGGTTTAGCCAAGTCTGAAGGAAAGAGTGTTGTCATGGTGGTAGTTGATAGACTTACCAAGTATGCACACTTTTGTGCATTATCTCATCCATTTAGAGCGAGTACGTTTCTACTGCATTTATGGAAACAATTCAAAAGCTACATGGAAACCTAAAGATTATTGTAATTGACAGAGATCCCATTTTGACTGGAAATTTTTGGACATAATTATTTTCTTGTCTTAGTAATCAATTATCTCATAGCTCCTCTTATCATCCTCAATCTGATGGGAAAACTGAGATAGTAAACAAATGTTTGTAATGATATCTTCATTTCTTTGTATCTGATAAATAGACACAATGGGTCAAATGGTTGCACCTAGCTGAATGGTGGTATAACACTTCCTTCCATACTGCAGCAAAAATGACTCCATTAATGGAACTTCATGGATATCATCCACCATCCATCACATCATATTTAAGAGAAAATTCTATGCTTCAAGTAGTGGAAGATCACATCAAGCATCAACAACAAGTTCTCCAACCCCTGAGGGATAACATGACCTTAGCGCATAATAGAATGAAACAACATGAAGATCAACATTGCAGAAAAAGGAGATTTGATGTAGGTTATTCGGTATTTCTACGTCTACAACCATATAAACAAATGTCCCACAATCAAGCTAAGAACGATAATAAATTATCACCAAAGCATTATGGTTTGTACAAGGTGTTACAAAAGATATTTACTATGGAATAGAAATTGGATATTCATGCAGCTTCCTGAGTGCACCCAGTTTTCTATGTGTCATGCTTAAATGAGGTTATAGGTGACAAGATCCCAGTTCAAACAACATTTCCAGAACTTGATGAGGAAGGAAAACTCATACTAGAACTAGAAGCAGTCAAAGAAACAAGAACTTGATAGCTACGAAATTGATCAATTTCAGCGTATCTCATCAAGTGGAAGAACTTACCGATTGAAAATTCCACATGGGAGGATGAGAATTTTATATAGAAGCATCCAGAACTACTCAAGCATTGAGGACAACACTTTTTTGAAGGAGAGGGGCATGTTCGGTCCCTATAATACTAGTGATTCCCCTATTACTATTGTCATTGTATCCCTTATTGTTATTGTTGTGCCCCCATTGTCCCCATATTGTTATTATTGTGCCCTTATATTATTATTGTTAGTTCGTATTTGTTTATATTGTGACACTTTAGAATCCTATATATAGAAAGGAGGTTTTGCCATTTGTATCATCCAATAATTTTTTATTTGTGTAATGTAAAGGAGGTTTCCACCTCGAAGAGGTTGAATTCTAAGGCATTTATCTCTCTTTTCTATCTTTTTGTGACATGGTTTCATAACAATGACTACTTGTATTGTTAATCGTTCACCTTCTACTTAAACGAGATTCAGTGCCTTTAGAAATCAATCTTCACATCAAAAAATTCATTTCATAATCAAGAGGAGTGCTCTGGTCTATGAATTTTAATAACTATCTAGGTACTTATGGTGTCTTAACTCCATCTCACTCTTGGTGGTCTCCATTACTTCCATTAATTTTTCTTACAACATTACCTCTAGCACCTCCATTTGAAACGAATTTACTCCACTACTTAAGTTTTTACTTCACAACTCCATGCTGCCTGACCCTCCTGTTCCCAACTCTGGGCTAATCAGCACCTCTCCTATTTGGCGTAACTCTTTTTGTCCTCTTCGAGTTTCTCACAACTTATTATCCTGCCATTCATTGGTTATTCATAATATTTTGTTCACTCTTAAGTATAGAGCCCTTCACGAATCATCTGCATCCATCACAACAGACCTTCATCTGCCACAAATAAGTGACATCTCTCCTCCAAACCCTACCCCTAGTACCTAGGTTTTTAGTTGCCATATTATTATCCTTAAATGGTAGTATTTTTTCTTCTACCATAAAGATTTTAGTCCATGGGGGGAATTTCCTTCAATAATTTTCCCCACAACCCATACTTGAATAATGCTTTAACTTTAGATAAGGATTACTGATGTTATACAATGAATTCAATAATATAGCTTTCTAAGGTTGACTGTACCTAGAAGTCAACAACTCTAGTTAACTTAGTATCCAACCGAAGTAACTCAGCTAAATCAATTGTGGTTCAATTTCAATGGAGTCTAAGACGATTCCTAAATCCCACTTTCATGTGAAATCTATACAACTGGTTGTGTAGCTTTTCAAGAAAATTGCCCCCAAGAAAATCGTACTCACCACCTGTTGGATCTGCATATACAATTTCCTCCTTAACGCACTCTAAATTCTTCTCTCTTGGCTAAGCTTGATGTAAAAAAAATGATTCAATCTTATCATACCACCATTCTTGAATATTGCCGCTAAGAAGCCTTGAAACCATGATCTAGATCCCCTAAAAGTATACGGGTCCTGATAATGGAACCATTTGTTGGCATAAAATTAGACTTGGGAGACCCAGGTTTGACCTCTAGTTGCCAAAAAGGGACTATGTTACTAACACCTTAAGGGAGTTAATCAGACCTCATTCGATGAGAGTTAATAGCACCCCAAAACCCACAACAGAATCGGGTGGCTGAGAGGAAGAACATAAGTATTGTGGGAGTTGCATGGGAAATGTTGCATGATTAGGGCCTACTATTTCACTTGTGGGTTGAAGAATGCAACACAATTGTATATGTGTAGAACATGAGTCCTCATCAAATTCTTGGGATGAGCACACCAAAAGTATATTTTTTAGGGAAGAAACCATCTATGTTACACTTCAAGTTCTTTTGTTCATTAGCTTACTATCATGTTACCAAGGATGCAAGGAAAAATCTAGGGATGACAGGTGAGTTGGGCATATTTGTGGGGTAACTAATATACCTCACAACTATAAGGTGTACCTGTCATCTCATAGGATGACATTTGTTCATAGAGATGAGAAGTTTGATAAAGGGAATGTGATGAGACGCTCCCTTGAGAGGGAACTTTAGTTACATGCAGGTGATGATCTTTTGGCTCAAAAGAAAAAACCTCAAGATGATGTGGAGTAGCCACAAGCATAGGAGCAGAGAGTGAAAGCACCGACTCATGCAAAGGAATCAAGAGATGGAAGGAAGTGCACTAGGGTAGCCGACAAATTATTACATGATGTTAGAGAGAAATGTGGGAGCACCCACATCACAAACAAGGAAGAGAAGGTCACCATAATTGTACATTGCATACATGGCTTTGATGAGTGAGCTAGTTGACACAGAACCATCGTCATTCGAGGGAATAATGAATAAAGTACTATGGGTTGATGCCATGGTAGAGGAATATGATTCCATAGTCAGAAACAATATTTGGGAAGTTGTCCCAAGATGAGAGAATAAGTCAGTGGTAGGTTCTAGGTGGATCTACAAGGTGAAGTAAGCAGCAGAAGGAAGCATCGAAAAAGACAAGGCCATAGTTTTTCCCAGGGAGTTCTCTCAGGTGGAGGGAATTGTTTACGAGGAATCCTTTGCTCCAGCAGCAAGGTACTCTTATATCAGAAAAATTCTAGCACTTGAAGCATAGATGGGATAGAGGATACATCATATGGATGTGAAGACAACATTCCTCAATGGAGTGATTGAGGAAGAGGTGTACATTAAGAAAGTACAATAATTTGAGACCTTCAATATAGAGTCACATGTGTGCAAACTCAAGTGATCACTCTATGGATTGAAACAAGCAGCCCATGTTTGGTACTCCAGGATTGAAAATTATTACACCAGGCTCAGCTTCACCAAAAAAGAAGCAGATGAAAACCTTTACCATATTGTGTTTGAAGGTACATTATTGACTATATTATTATATGTCGATGATTCAAGTCTAATAGGGGATGAGAAATTGGTCAAATCTCACAAAGGGGATCTTTCAAGAGAATTCAAAATGAAGGACCTGGGGCTCATCCATTATTTCCTCGGTATGGAAGTATGGAAGGAAGATGGGGAACTGTTTATCGCTCAGGGAAAGTATGGCAATGAGATACTAAAGAATTTCCACATGGAGAGAAGAAAACCCATCGATACTACTCTAGCATGGAATTGGATGAAGGAAGAAGCTACTTCAGGTGAAGTAGTGGATGCTACTATTTACAAGAATATTGTGGCTTCACTTATGTATTTGGTGAACACACAATGAGACCTGTGTTGTGTATTTAACCAACTTAGTCAAGCAATGGTTAAACCAACCTATTTGTATTGAAAATCAACCAAACATCTGTTGAGATACCTCAAAGGCACTACTCAATATGGTGTTTGGTACAGGAACACAAAGGAAATGAAGCTATAAGGATTCATATATATAGATTGGGCGAGTAGTCCATAAGACAGGAAGACCACATTGGGAGGCATCCTCAGTATTAAGTCAACACCAGTTTCCTGGTGCAACAGGAAGCAAATATTAGTTGCACTGAGTTCAACAAGAGTAGAGTACATGGTTTCTAGTCAAGCAGCTTATGAAGCTATTTGGATGAGGACGACTCTTGTTGGGCTATTTGGTCAGATGATAGATCCTATAGTGATTTACAGTGACAACTAGACTTGTATCAAACTCTGTCAGAATCTAGCTTTTCACGATCAATCCAAGCATATAGACATTTGGTATCACCATCTATGAGATTGTGTGCAGAGGAGAATCATGTTGTTGGAGTACATTCCTATAGAGGAACTGGATGAAAATATTTTGATAAAGGCATTTTCAAGATGAAAATTTGAGTTCCGTAGAGGCAAGATTAGGGTAGCAGATAATCCCTTTCTTATTAAGATGGAGTGTTGAAAATGGCAACAAGAAAATCTAGAGTTAATTTTTGCTTGAATTAGATTAGGAGAAAATTGTAATTCCACATCACAAGACATCGAGAATGAGTTAACTAAGATAATTTCACTTAGTTGGCTCAGTTAATTCAAGTTGACAACCTTAATTGACTCATGTATAGTGGTTCCTAAATTTTAGGAGCCTAGGTTGAGTTTAAATTGAGTTGTAATAGTTTAATTCAGTTAAACTAGTTCTAATTATTGGAGGAACTAGTAGGAAGTCTAGCAATGGGGTACAACTTCATGTGTTCAACCATTTAAATAATAAATAAGCCATAATTAACTCATGCATGCATGAAATTCGAGTTACCAAGTTGAGATTGGAGTTCAAGGGCAGTGTACTATGATTTCTATAATTTTGAGTTGGACAGGTGGTGCATGTAGTAAGAGAAGGGCCTATAGAGATGGTGCAATTCAGGATGGGAATTTCCCTAATCAATAGGGGGTTTTAATGAATATAATTCATATAAAAATAATAAATATAAATATAAATATAATAATAATACTTAATAATTAATTAACTAATGGTTAGTTAGTTAGTAAAGAAGAGGCATGTTTTAGAGACATTCCCATTTATGAAAGGGCACATGCCTAGGTATATAAGCAGGCCCTCATTCTCATTTGTAATCATCTCATATCTCATATCAATTCTTATACAATATTCAATATACATTTACATATCTTACAATGGAAATTTATGTCTTTGAAGTATTTTAAAGGTTTCCGTTGCATATACGACTTTTGGTCATTACATTGGTATCATAGCCAAGTTGAAGATAAAGAAACAAATACCGATCGAGTCAAAATCATATCTCAAGAAGAGGATAAGCCTACTGAAGCGAGGACACATGAAAAAGTTGCAATTCAAACGATGGAATTCAAAATAATGATTTAGTAGCCAACACAACAACAATAGTGCCGGAAGGAAATTAGGAAACAACCACTAACATTATAAGGGAAATTCCAACAAGAAGAACTATTTATCAACATTCGAATCACAAGAGTAGACTTTATAATCAATTTATGTACTAGTATCACTCAAAACATAAACGACAAATATATATTATAAGAAGAGTTTCGGCGAAAATCACATGAAGAAGACCTCTGTCGACGTGTTTCGAACCAGCCAGTGTGGTTCATCATCAAGACAAGTTGAAGAAATATATCCAGCTTTACATGTTAAATAGTCTGAGCAGAGCCTCCAATGGCTGACTTGACCAACATCTAATTTTGACTTAGGGACCAGAGTCAAAATTAGCTGTTGGTCAAGTTAGCCATTGGAGGCTCTACTCAGACTATTTAACATGCAAAGCTGGATCTATTTCTTCAACCTGTCCTGACGATGAACCACACTGGTTGGTTCGAAACGCGTCGACAAAGGTCTTCTTCATGTGATTTTCACCGAAATTCTTCTTATAATTGATATGGATCACAAAAGCCTCAATTCAATAATTGATTCCCTGCACGGTAAAGCAATTGGGTCTAAGGTTCATCATTTTGAACGGGCATGCTTGCAGGTCTCGAAGTTGAAGTTAGATCTAGCTTTTCTGAAGCGATGCAGAGATTCCGCCATTATCCCGGTGTTCGCTCAGATCAACCATCATCTATTATTTTATATAAAAATGATTTTTTTGACTCTGGTCCCTAAGTCAAAATTAGTCGTTGGAGGCTCTGCTCAGACTATTTGACATGCAAATCTAGATCTGTTTCTTTAACTTGTCGTGACGATGAACCACACTGGCTGGTTCGAAACATGTCGACAAAGCTCTTCTTCATATGATTTTCGTCGAAACTCTTCTTATAATTGATATGGATCATAGAAGCCTCAATTCAATAATTGACAAATATATATTCCCAAGAATAATGAAATTTACAGAATCCAATCCATTGATAACTTTTTACCACCAATTTCCAGAGATCAGAAGACTCCACAAAACATTAATCTAGGATGGTCTGATCTGTTCTCAATACGACAATTTTCTCTATCACTCATATTATAATATCATCTTGTATTAACAAACATGAAATTCTGGAGACAAGAAAATATTTTCAGTAAAATTTGACGACAAAGATTCTTAAAGAGAGAGGCAATGTTATGAATATAACTCATCTAAAAATAATAAATATAATTATAAATATAATAATAATAATTAATAATTAATTAACTAATGATTAGTTAGTTAGTAATGAAGAGGCGTGTCTTAGGGACATGACCATTCATGAAAGGGTGTCTGCCTAGGAATCTCATATCTCATATGAATTCTTATAGAATATTCAATATACAGTTACATGTATTACAATGGACATTTATGTCTTCGAGGGCAACAAAATTGGATAATTATTAAGGAGAGTCATCTTGTGAGGTAGTGAGATAGATTTTACTAGTGCAGAGGTTGTTGATGTTTGAGAAAGCATGGTAAATATTCTTTATTTTTCTCATCTAATGCAATATACATATAGGAAGGGGTTTTGAGCTGCAAGGTTTCTCCTTAGATAAATCTATGAGCATATGTGATCGAATTTTGTCTCATTTTTTGTGATTTATCGATCAATTAATTGTTTCTGCTCTTGAGTAGAGTAGATTCAAGTCCTAGCGATATTACATAAACAGTTTGAATCTACAACGAATTTCTACTATAAGCACATAAAAACTTAATACTTAAAATGTAACAAGATTTTAACCATGTATATTCACCCCACCTTACCATGGATATTATTAACCATACCATACCATGGGCCAATATGATGGCTCATCAATACGAGATGCAGAAAAACCATCTCTTATTTCACATTCAAAATAATACTTACAATATAACAATATTTTTAACCATGGATACTCAGCCCACTTTACAATGGATATGATTAACCATACCATACCATGGGTCAATACCATGGCTCATTGGTAGCACATGCCGCCAAAAAACCTCATCTCATTTCACAATCAAAATATTTTGTAAATGTGCATATTTTTTAAATTAATTTTATTACATTTTTAGGCGACAGACACTCTCCATCCTAATATGGAAGAGATGTTGTAATGTCATGTTAGATTATGTTATCTAAAAAAATTGACCCCATCAAATTAAATAAAAATAAAAAAATAAAATTGTTTATTTAAAACATTTGAATAGTGCAATTAATTAAAAATTAAATTAAATAAACAAATAAAATTAATAATTAAACCAGTTTAGATCCATCTTAACTATGGATATATCTCTATAGGTGCAATCCTTTCTTCAGGTTTTACTGTTCACACCTCGAAAGTTTCGATCCCTCTCTGCACTTGATAGATTTAGAGTTATGGAGCTATGCTCGTTTACATAAAATGATATCTTATATCAAATAATAATAATGATAAGAAAATATAATTTCCACCCCATTAGAAAAATAATAATTGCATTGATGTGTAGGTGTAATGTAAGATTTGATCCCTCATCATGCTTGATAGATCTAGAGCTATGCAACTAAGATGGTTTACTTAAAATGATATCTTATATGAAATAATGATAATAAAATATACTTTCCACCCCATTAAAAATATAATAATTGCACTGATGTGTAGGTGTAATGTAAGAAGTTTGAAAACATTTTTACATGTGGGCTTAATATGTTGAATTTATAATAATATGTCTAATTTGTAATACATAAAAGATTGGTGAACATTTTCATGTACGCACAAAAAAATAAAAGTTCTAAAAATAATGAAATTCTATTTGTTACATTGTAATTTTATTTTTATTAATAAAATTATGAATAAATTTCTACATAAAATAAAATCATATTTTATATATATATATATATATATATATATATATATTACATTAAAATATATAACTTGTAAATAGAAACAATAAGTTAAGATCCATTTTACCTTAGAAAATAGAATAATGATTCTAGAACCATATCTAAATTTAATTAATAAGCACATCAAAGCTTTAATTCTTACAATATAACAATATGTTTCTCCTAGATAGTATTAACGTGTAAATAGACTTTGTTACGATACCATCGATCATCAATACAATATGCCCATAAACTATCTATCATTTCACAATCAAAATATATTTCATTTGAATTTAATTTTTTAAAAGTAGCTATAAATTAAGATCGTTTTTACCATATGAATTAAAATTCTAATTTTGTTACCATATTTAAATTTCGTTAATAAGCACGTGAAAACTTAATATCTAAAATATAACAAGATTTTTAACCATGTATATTCACCCCCACTTTACCATGGATATTATTAACCATACCATACCATGCTCCAATATGATGGCTCATCAATAGCACATGCCCAAAAACCATCTCTTATTTCACAATCAAAATAATACTTAGAATATAACAAGATTTTTAACCATCGATACTCACCCCACTTTACTCTGGATATTATTAACCATTGTATAAAATGGGCACATACCATGGCTCATGAATACCTCATGCCAAAAAACTAAAACTCATTTCACAATCAAATATTTTGTAAATATGTATATTTTTTTAATTTAATTTTATTAGATTTTTGGGCCAAGAGACACTCTCCATCATCATAGTATGGAATAGATGTTGTAATGTCTTCTTATATTATGTTATCTAAACATTTTGACTCAATCAAATTACATAAAAAATAAAAAATAAAATTATTAATTGAAACATTTTGATTTAGTGAAGTTACATAAAAAGAAAAACTAAACTAAAAGATAAATTAATAATTAAACCAACGTAGATTCATCTTAACTCTTGATGTATCTCTACAGGTACAAACCTTTCTTTATTCAAGTTTTGTAGTAGAAAAGAGGTTTGGGCCTCGAGATATTTGATCCATGTTGGCACTAGATCTCTAGTTAAGATGGATCTAGGTTTGTGAATAAAAATAACAAATTGATTCAATTTTATTTGTTATATCTAATTTTGTTTTTATCAATAAAAATGCAATAATGATTAATAAGATATAAATAGTAAACATATAAAAACTAAATTAACTTAATTAATAAAATATAATTAGAAAGAATAATATCTCTTATACATATAAAGATGTGAAATAAATAAATAAATAATATAATAGAGAGAGAAAAGAGAAAAGATTTTACCATATAGATTAAAATAATGTCTCATGTCTAATAACATTTCTAATTCAAAAATTTGTAGTTAATAATAGTTAATAAGCATTTGTATATTTGTCTTCTCTATTAATGGATGCTATCCAAATCACATTAAAAAATTAAAATTATAATACATGTCAACAAAAATGTCAAGTTCATGTTGGAAGTAATGCTTCCATGTCTTGTGTAGTCATTATGAGTCCCTAGGCATCATTCTAGAAGCTGTTGATTCTCATGTAATGAGTTGGAGCCATTATCTAGAGGTATCAAAGTGAGTTTGTAGTTCCTTATATATGTAATTGTTGAAATGAATAATAACATAGAAAGTACGATTTGTGTAGTGTGAATAATCTTTAGCTCTCTCTTTATTTTTCTAATATGGTGTCAAAGCAGATTCTGGCTTGAATCCCTCAAGGGAGGGCTATGGAAATTTGAGAGAAGCCTTGAGTTTATTTCTATGTAAATAAATAGGGTAAGAAAGTGTTTTATTTTAGTATTTTTGTATTGTGTGTGTAGATCTAGAGTCCAAACAAGATTGTTGGACATGATAGTGAGAAGAAATCAGGGTGTGAAATCGGTGAAATCGGTGTCTGAGAACATCATTCACATGCTGTTGTCAGGGCAAAGGCCGGTGATTTTCTTCATAGTATTAGCCTGACCAGTGCATGCATTTGCTGAAGAACTCAAACCCCATCAGAAAGCACTCGTATTAGACAAATTAATTGTTCTAGAGGTGGAATTCCAACGAATCAGTGAAACTGCATCCTCATAGTCAGAAACCGTCGTGGACAGCTACGGTGGAGGGTTTATTTTAGAACAGAATCAGTCACGAGATTCTTTTGTGTCATAAGGTCGTAGATTGGACGCATCCTAAAAAAATCTCTTGTTAAACGGCCTCATGGAAACAAAATTATGGCTACCAGTGATTATTTGACTCGGAATTACTCAAGCAATGGCCAGATTTCAACATTCAACAAATGATAAGTTTTTTTCATCTCGTTCAGTTTGTGCACATCCACTCTAGAGGATGAGTATTTGAATGCACAACAATCAAAATAGGAGATCGCCCGTAGAAATGCTGCACCGAGAGAACTCTTGGTCATTGTGACAAACAAATTTAAATTCCTTTACGTGATGTCAAGGGGAGGCAAAGGCGAAGTGTTTGGTGGTGTGGGCCAGAAGGGAAAAATATGGGACGCAGAAGGATGGTTTGTTTCTGGATTAGTGGTATAAAATAAAAGAAATGTGAGATTGTTTTGGTATTTTGTGTTTTAAAAGAGGATTGAAAGAGGATGGATGGTTTTTAAACTTGACGCCTTGGTGCTTAAAATGACAATTCTTGTGTGTTAGTAATTTTGCTTATAAAAAGGGTTGGTGGTTCTTAAATTGGAGGCCGTGGTGTCCAAAACATCAATTGTTGTAAGGTCAAATTGTTTGATTATCTCTTGAGCACATTATACCTCCATCTTATCAAGTGACGGATAGCAGAAAGCGAAATATGTGACAGATGGTGGTTGGTCCATAGGATGGCTCATTATTTTATGGCTCTTATTGCAAAAGCCCGGATGTGCCGAGTTGTCAATATTGTTGACCCAGCAAAGTTCATCAATGATGGTAAAAGGCAATTATGTTTTAAAAAGAGGTCAAGCGATAGCTCAAAGATGTGGTGGTGAAAGAGCAATGTTTGGGAGATTCCAAAGTGGATGTGAGTGTTGATGAAGACCAGTGAGATAGATATTTATATATTGTTGTAATATGTGTTTTTAATATTATCCATGTAAGCATTAAGGGAGGGTGTTGGAAGTAATGCTTCCATGCCATATGTGGTTTCAAAGATGTAGTGATGAAAGAGCAATGTTTGCGAGATTCCAAAGTGGATGTGGGTGTTGATGAAGACCACTGAGATAGATATTTATATATTGTTGTAATATGTGTTTTTAATACTATCCATGTAAGCATTAAGGGAGGGTGTTGGAAGTAATAGTTCCATGTCATATGTGGTTATCATTGTGAGTCCCTAGGCATCATTCTAGAAGCTCTTGATTCTCATGTAATGAGTTGGAGTCATTATCTAGAGGTATCGAAGTTCAGTGTGTAGTTTCCTATATATCTAATTGTTGAAATGAATAATAACAAAGAAAGTGTGATTTGTGTTGTGTGAACAATCTCTAGATCTCTCTTTATTTTTCTAATAGTTCATATACATGTAGCTAATGGTATAAGGGTTTTAATAAAATTTAAAATAAGGATATTTCTATCTATAGTGACGTGAAATTTATAGAAATAATAATAATAGCATTAAGAATTAGTATGGATCCAATTTAACTACGGATTTACCAAGGGACCTTTCCTCATATTTTTGTCTCAAGAAATATTTGCACGTTGGAAAATTTGATTCCTCTCCACACTTGAGAGATTCAAACTTAAAATGAATCTAAATTGTTTTATTTATATATAAGAGAATATAACATCACATTTATCTCATTTTATATCTTTTAAATTAATTATATACTTATGTTTTATATTTTCATACACATAACTAAATAGAATCACGTGCATTTCATCTCCAATTTCTAATTACTTGAAACATATCATCAATCCTTTTAAGGGGAGGCCAAAAAAATCTTATCTTCCAAAAATCCACGATTATAATTTGTGCAGTAAAAAAATATGACTCCAAAAGTGTTAATATTAGGTTCTAAATGATATTTTCGAATTTTGTAATAAGATTATGCATTTTTTTATATTCCTAATTTCAAAATCAATTTTTGCGTTTTAAAAAGTCAATATGGACAATTTTAAATTCTAATTTCCACTTTACAAATCTTATACTCACAGAGGTTATACATCACAAATTCGATTTAATCTGTATCATTCATAATGGGTTACACATAGTTTATAATTAATAGGAAATTCATTATTGAATATATATATGAATAAACACAAGCACACATAAAACATTTAAAAAAATTAATTAATTACATTATTTAGCAAATCTAATTTCATGGCTTTACAATAGATCTCACATCATCACCATCACCACTGGTCATAGAAAAAGAAAGCTACAATTTATATAACACGTGTCATGGTCATAACAATTTTTAATAAAATCTCAATTTCATATTTAATTTCTAATTATACATCATTCATAATAATTGAACCTATTAAAATTTAAAGATCTTATTCATTTTAAGAAAATTTATCAACCACGCAAATTATCGACCTAGCAATGTCACTTAGATATAGCAAGCAAGGCCCAATCTATATCTTTTTACTCCATCATAACTATAGCCTTTAGTAATTCCAAAGTTACTTTCATCTATATATAATAATTTTTTTTGGAATAGTTAATAAATATTATATTGATAGAGTTATAGTGAATGATAGGGATTTAATTTCTACTAAATATTTTAGAGTTGCTTTAGAATTACTTTAGAATTCATAAATATTCTTTCTATTTTCAAATTTCTCAAAATAAGATATATTTAAAACTAAAATTTAAAATTTAAAAATCTTATTCACTTTAAAAAAATTATCAACCACAAATTATGGACCTAGTAATGTCACTTAGATATAGCAAGCAAGGGCCCGTCTATATCTTTTTACTCCATCATAACTATAGCCTTTAGTAATTCCAAAGTTCCTTTCATTAATATATAATAATTTTCTTTGGAATAGTTAATAAATATTGTATTGGTAAGGTCATAGTGGATGATAGTAATTTAATTTCTACTAAATATTCTAGAATTACTTTAAAATTCATAAATATTGTTTCTATTTTCATATTCTCAAAATAAGATAATATTTAAATCTAAATCTTAATAGACACTAAGCTCTACTAAAACCAACTTGTCTACCTTACGTATTGACAACTATTAAATATAATTATTTTATTATTAAAATTAATAGGGAGTGAATTTTCATATTCATTTAATGATCAAATAAATGGTAGGAAATTTTAATTTTAATTTATCAAATAAGTGGTAATAATTTAACTTTAGAAGATTACCCAAAAAATTTAATGTAAATCCATAAATATAGCTTCTATTTTCAACTCTTCAGATAACATTTAAACCTAAAACTTAATAAAACACTAAACTCTACACAAACCAATTATATATATATATTTATATATATATATTATATATATATATATAAAGATTCATTATTAGTTATTGAAGATGGTAAACTTTAAAAATGTTCTAAATAATCTTAACTTTTTTTAACACTATGGGGTTATTGAGAAGTGTTTTTGGCGAAAATCACATAAAAATTCATTTGTTCGAACCAACAAGTATGGTTCATCATAAGGACAAGATGAAGAACTAGATCATGGCAACATGTTAAATAGAGAGAACAAATTACAAAGGGATAGGACAAAGCGATAGGGAAAGGGAAATTTAATTAGTTAATTAATTATTTAGTTAGTTTTTGTTATATTTATTTCCATTTGTAATTAAATATAACCGATTGTATTTAACTAAAACGAGTTTAAACTAAGAACTAATTACTATACTTTTTATTATTTTAAAACTACATAAGTGATATAAAGACTTGTATTATTATAGGAATTATTATAGGATATATTAAGAAAAAATTAATAAATGTTTATTAATTAGATAACCTAATTAGTTAGTTAAATATTTGACTTATTTCTAAAGTTTATTTATTTAACTATAATATATAATTAAATATGTCGCAATTTATTCTCACCTAAAATAAATTAAATAAAATATAAATTAGAGTCAATCAAGAATTATGGAAAAAATATAACTATTTATAATTAGTTACTTAATTCAATTATTAATTTTTTTTATTTATACTTATTCACTAAAGGCATAATGCGATTAATTAATTTATATGTTTATAATTCTTTCATTTATGTTTCAGTATAAAACTTATTTATTTATATATTATGTTTAAGTCCTAAATTTTTTAGAACCTAAAAAGATCTTATTCTTAATTTTAAGCTAGATAAAATATAAGTGAACTAATAAGATTAAAATAATAAAAATATTAGTAACGGAAAACATTAGAATCCTCATGTAGAGATGAAATATAAGACCCAACCCAAGGACCATGGGTGCACTGATCTGAAGCGTTGAGACCATGATGAGAGGATTGCACCGGGTTTTCAGTCGAGTCTCACAAGAAAGGAGGGATAGAATATTATCGCGAGAAGATGTTGGACCATCTTTGTAACAATGATATGTATAAAAATCTTAGCAAGAATCCCCTGAAAAGGATCTCTAGAATAGTAACTCTAGCTATAAAGTCTAGTAACATTGTGTGTTCCTTTTTCCATAAGCTTATTGAGAGTAGCCCCATCACTCGGAGGATCTATGGGCTTCCAAAGATTCACAAAGATGGGCCCCCCCTGAGACCCATTGTCAACACTGTAGGTGGTCCATATTACCGCCTAGCAAAATACCTTGCCTTGAAGCTTAGACCCCTTGTTGGCCTCACATAGTCTTTCGTCAAAGACTCTTCGTCATTTCTCAATGAGCTAAAGGGCATAAAGTTTGACCCTTGAGACATTCTTCTAAGTTTCAATGTGTTCTCCATTTACAATTTCATTCCTATAAAAGAGGCCATTGAGGTCATCAATCGCCTCACCGAGCCTGATACCGCTCGATTGGTTGAGATTTGTCTCACTTCTACCTTTTTCAGATTCGAAGGTGATTTCTATGAGCATACCTGCAGGGTTTCCATGGGCTGCCCCTTGTCCCTAGTTGTTGCTAATATTTTTATATAAGACTTTGAATCCAACGCTTTGGCCTTAGCCTGTCTCATGCTCAAGCTATGGAAGAGATTTGTGGATGACACTCGTATCATGTGGGCTCATAGCCAAGAAAAGTTTGATCTATTTTTCCAACATCTCAACAATCAATCCCCCTCCATAATCTTTACTATGAGCAGGAAATTGATGGGTGTGTATCTTTCCTTGATTTTATCATTTCAAAGAACGATGATGGTTCTTTCTCCCACCAAGTGTTTATGAAGAAAACTCATACTTAGAAGTATCTTCATGCCAACTCTCATCATTTCCCTACTGAAAAGTTGGGTGTTCTCAATACGCTATCTACTTGTGCACTGAGAATCTTTGATAAGAAACCTTGATAAATAGAAAGCCCATCTTCTTAATGTTTTTGTAAATAATGGTTATAGTAGGCATGAAGGTCTCAAAGCTTTCCTTAAAGCTAGCAAAGGTCCCAAGGTTAAGAAAGACCCTAAAGATTGAGTCTCACGAGTTCATCTCCCTTTCATATAGAGGACCACCGATAAGATTGTGAGAATTCTTAGCAAGCATAATGTTCCCTCAACCTTTAGACCCCTTAACACCATTCGTAGCTCCCTTAGATCAGTAAAATACCCTGTTGACCCCAAGGACATGAAATGTGTCTATGTTATTCCATGTTCTTGTGGGACCCCCTATGTTGGTGAGATGGGGTGCTCTATTAATGAGAGGATTCATGAGCCCTAAGTTGACATTAAACATGGGAGGACCCGGTCTTCCGCCCTAGTAGAACACGCAAAGAAGACTATGAATCATATATGTATTGAGGAGGCCCGTGTTATTGCCACGATTGTGCCTTTTCATCACCGAAAGTTTAGGGAGGCCATATAAATTGAAAAGAGGCCTAGCAATCTCAATAGCGATGATGGTTGTAAGATTAACAACTATTGGATCTCTTCCCTTTCATCCTAGCCGCCACCCCCGTGCCTAAGTCCCTTGTTTTTTTCTTTTTATTGTGGTCTTCTCTGGTCTTTTTCCCCCTCCTCTTCTAGATTGTTTGTTTTTCCCCTTTTATTTCTTTTCTTCCCATTGATTTTTTTCAGTGTTTTATTAATTTATTAATATTTTTATTAGTTTAGTTTTGTTGATTCACTTATATTTTATCTAGCTTAAAATTAAGTATAAGACATTTTTAGTTAATAGGCTCTAAAAATCTTAAGCCTTATTTATTAAACATAATATACAAATAAATAAGTTTTATACTTGAACATAAATGAAAGAATTATAAACACATAAAATAACTAATTCCCATTGTTACCTTTAGTAAATTAAATATAAATAAATTTAATAATGAATTAAATTAAATAATTGTAAATAGTTATATTTTCTAATAATTTCTTCATTACTTTAATTTATATTTCTATTTAATTTTAGGCGAGGAAGAAATTGCTATATATATATATATATAGTTAAATAATTTAAACTTTAGAAATAAGTTCAAATATTTAACTAAATGTATTTATCTAATTAATAAAAATATAATTTTTAATTGCTAAATAATAATAATAATATAGTTTATTATAGTTTATGTAGTTTTAAAATAATAAAAAATATATTAATTAGTTCTTTGTTTAGGAACATTTTAGTTAAATACAAGGGGTTTTACTTAATTACAAATGGAAATAAATATAACAAAAACGAAGTAATTAATTAATCAAATTTCCTAACCCTATCCCTGGGTCCATTGGAGTTGCCCACTCCAATGTAGCAGTTTCCTTAGTAAAATGTAGCTTAAATGATCTGTTCTCTCTGTTTAACTTGCCACTATGATACGGTTTTCCATCTTTTACTTCATCTTGTATCACACTCTTTGTTTCCAAACTTGTTGAAAAATAAATTTTAATATAATATTAGCTAAAAACACTTGTCAATAAACTTGATATAGATCACAAAAACTTAAATCAACTATAGAGTCATACTTGTATATAAACTTATATTTGGAAAAAGCAATGGGTTGGTACGCTGATAACAATTGGAGACAGCATCGCAGCTCATATTTAGTCATCCAAAATCCAACTATGGAGTTATACTTGTATAAACCTGTATTGAGGAGAAGCAATGGGTTGGTACGCTGATAACAATTGGAGACAGCATCGCAGCTCATATTTAGTGATCCACCTTGCAACATTTTAAGTTAATAAATGCTATTGGTTTTAAGGCCTACACTGCTGTAACTGGAATGAAAATCGTCAATATTATTTTATATAATCCTAGTATTTTGGCGGTCTATTTTGCTTCTACGTTATTTATATGGTTCTGAATGGCATTTTTAGGCGGATAACATATTCTAAGAATATCCCAAAATGTAACTGTCAGGCGATGTCAATTGTGTAAGTTCATGCAGGCATGCAGGAATCCTGCTCCAAATAATTAATGAATGATCCTCCCCTCGCAACCCTACATAAGAAAACAAAACACGTGCTGCTCTCCATTGGCACGCTACAATGCAAATAATTCAACTGTATTAGCACTCCGCAGAGCTCTCGCGTCGTAAATCTGGCTCAATCGCTCATATTCCGGCTGGATCTGCATATTCTCAGTGATAAATTAGCTCTATCTTCTCGCCCATTTGCTTAGGAGAAACAATCAAATGAGGGCAAACTGATGCAGCCCTCCTACTATGTCGTTTGAATTTTAAAATGTAACATACTTATATGATACCTCTGGGCGCAACTGGAATACACTCAACAGGGTTGGAAGATACTATAACATTGACAAAAAAAAAAATTAATGAAAGTACTCGTAATTAAAAAAAAAAAATTTGTTATAGATGAAAATTTTACTTAATCTTATATTTTCAGCTGTATAAAATTTGGCAAGGACCAGTGAGGAGTTTGAGTTGTTCAGCTTAGATAATTTAAATGTTTTGAAATTTTTTAAATAACAAAAAAAAATTATCTTATGTAAAACTATTATCACCTAATTCCAACTTTAAGAAAAGAAAAAATTAAGAAAAGAAAAAAATTACATATATTTTTTTAATTTACACTATTCCCCAAGGAATTTGACTCCAATTGGTATCTGTGCACCTGATCCACACACTGGGTCTTCTGTATTGATCCGTCCGTAGTCCCACCCCAAGCCACCCCACCTGTAGATGGCAAACACTCTTGTGAGAGCACATTAAATTTGAGGGAAAATATCAAACAAAAAGATAAATGGAATCCAACGAGGGGTATAGGATCTTGGCCAAAATAATTTTCAAAATACATAATAATAATAAAAGAGACAAAACCACCGAGCCCACAGGAGAAGTACCCAATCAGGAAAAAATTAAAAAATTAATAGAAAAGTTATGTGCAAACTCACTGGGAAGCCATGTACGTACAAAAATATTTTAAGAAGAGAAAATGCATTATACAAGAATTTCAGATAGAGGATGAGAATAAAAGAGAGGAAAAAATTAGACAACAAAGCACTTGACTTTAATGGTAAATGGAATAGAAATTTTTCTTGGAATAAAACAAAATAATTAAAAAAAAAATGTAATATTTTTTGTGAATTTATAAATAGATTTAGTATTTTAGAATATTGTGTAGGGTATTTAAATTTTAAATTTGTTTTGTCAATTTTAATTAAAATTAGTTAAAAAAGTAAAAAAAATTATTTGGTCTATAAATTAGATTAAATTATTTTCTATAACAATCAAATAATTATTTGTTTACTTAAGGTAGTTTAAGTGGCAATTGGTAGTAGAATGAAGTCTTTAGAAAACAACAGATCTTTTGGGTTTTTAAATTTTTTACCGCCCGCTTGCTGAATTAACAAGGTGAATAATAAACATGTAAAAAACCAAGAAAATTAAAAAGTTCCTACCAACTTAAAAAAACAAATAAATAATTACTTCCATAAATTTAGAAAAAAAAAATTACTGAAAACATTAAAAAATATAAAAAATATTATTAAAAATAATAGAAAAAAATTAATTTAAAATATATATAGAAGGGAAAACAGAAAATACGCTTTACACTTTATCTTTATCTATCACTGTTCAGTATATCTGCAAATCACTGAATTTTGCATATGAAAATTTGTCATCAACATTTCAAGAAAAAATCTAATTACATGTTCAATGAGCTTCTGACTGGCCTATCATTACTGTATCAATCCATCCACCTAGCCCACAAAAGGATCTGGTGAGAGATCCAATAACGCCCAACCGGCCTATTATTCATCCATCCATGCAACTAATTATAATTACTCTCCCAATGGATCTATCAAACCCTAGTGGCCTATCATTACTCCCCCCCCGTAATAGCGTACCATGTCATACAGTTTCTCTCCCCTCATCTTTTTGTTTTTGGCAGTATTAATGCAATATTTTCTGGATTATGCGGGCATATCAAACCCTGAAAGTTAAATATTCCCGAAATTTAACTGTACATAGAATTTAAATATTCTTGAAATTTAACTGTTAGGAAAAGACCGATAGTCAAATTTCTTGATATTTTCCAAATCTGCAATTAATATAAAAATTCCCTAAAAAATTTTCCTTCTGAATATAGTGTTGATGTTTTTTTGTCCAATCAATTTTACTAAAAATCCATTAAAAAATTGTTTCAATCAGAACTTTGAATTGGATCACCTGCAGGATAAAAACAAAACACGACTGTCTTAACTTTCTATGACTGGTTGGCTGGGCTGTTCATCACTACAGGCCCCATGGAATCAACATATGACTGGTTGGCTGGGCTGCTCATCACTACACGCCCCATGGAATCAACATCTGGTTTGCAATTGTTTCGACCTTATGTAACTTCATGTATGAAGCCATCTGAATTGCTAATAGACAGCCTTTTTTATTTGGAATCACAGTTGTCATCTTTTATTTTACTTGTAAATTTATTTTAAACATTGAAATTCTTGAGTTTGGAGTTGATGATGGGACATGCTTTCATTGTTTGTATATTTTATTTACTGATTTATGGGTGAAGTTTCTGTTTGTTATCTATATCAATAGGTTTCATATTTCATGATTGGTTATAAAAGGTCCAAATATGCTCTGCTTTGATGATGCAAAGATCCCATATTTCCATAAGGAGACAAGGTGTGTCTATATCTTGATAAAGACTCAATTTTGATGGATGGTCCAACAGCCTAATCTGGATCATGCCATGTTTAAATTTCCTGTTGTAGAATAGAGAAAGAAGTCTGTCCAAACTGTTTAATCTTGGAAGACAAGTAGTTCAAGTAGAGAAGAAAGGTTCCCAATAGTTTAATCTGGGACCTTGGAAGAAATAAGGGTAGAATCTGATAGAAAATCAAAGGGAAAAAGCCAGAAAAAGAAAAGGCACACAAAGTGTAGCTGGGTAGGTAGATGGGGTTGCAGAAGTGATATTCAGTTCAAAATTTGACTTTGATGGTCAAAATGAGAGAAGCAAAACAAAGAAGCATGTCTAACCTCCCTTCCTTCCCTTTTTCCCATTTGTTACTAACATCCCCTCATGAGTTAAAATGCAGGGAAAGATTTATGGTTTCATGGAGGTTCTTCATCCCTTAAAGGCCACATTTCCTATGTAAAAATCTTTTCATTTTGATCTACTCCCTAAACTAAGTGTGTTTCAAACAAACTCAGTGACATTCCCCTCACTTACCCCCTTCATCTCTCATTTAACCTCTAATTCTACTATTAACTCCCCTATCTTACCCTTCCCCTACTAGTATTAACACCATGGTGTATAAACCCCAAAGTTTGTATAAATATCCCTCCCCTTGGCATTATAGTCATATGGTCTTTTAAAAAAGGGATCAAAATGACACCTGGTCACTTTGATGAACCTCCATTTCATCTCTCTCCCTATTCCAAGTCATTTCACTCATTAAACCTTCACCTGCAAAGAAAGACCCTATAAAAACCCCTTCCTACCCATAACCACTTTTGAAATTATGGAAAAACCCAAGAAATCTCGAAAAACCCATAAAAACCCACTATTCCAAGGTTGCCCGCCCGAAGTATTTAAGCGAATATTTTAATCGGCCGGCGGGTCCCTCCCCAACCTGCACGACCTGTCAGAGGACCCGCCAACCGTCCGATCTCCGCCGCCCGGATCTTACGGTGGGCGGTCAATTTCGCTCCCCAACCTGCTGACCTTTAGCGTCCGGGGAAAGCGGTTTTCCGCCCCGTACAGGGACGCGTGGCGGGCGGTGGAATTGTTTGGATCCCCCCTCCCCGATACCGCCTTTGCCCAAAGGTGGTGCGGGGAACCCGCTTACCGCCATCCCTGTTACCACCCTCCCTCCTACGTCATGCGCACGTCATCCTGACGTCACCTCACCTATGCCCGCTACTGTGTCCTGCCACCCTGGCTCACACCTCAGCGCCACGTCACTTCTGTACCCGGGCCCCACCATGACGTCATGCTGACGTCATCGGCGGAAAAGCGCCAAATGCACACTTTTTCCAAATTTAACGTTATAAACGACCAAATGAGCCATTTTCAGTCATTTTCACGCACAAAAGAAGTAGCCGTTGTCAACCAGCTGCCGCAAAATTTGTCCTCCGGCCAACAAATTCAACATTTCAACCGCTACAAGTCCAGAATTCGACGGCATTAAGCCTCCACAGCCCGGCCCGCAAGCTTCCAAGCCAGTTTTTCCAGGTATTTCGCCAGTTTTCCCACTTTGCCCATACATTTCAATTCTCTGTAAAAATTCACCATTAAAAGACTGGTAAAACTCCTGAATTCAGCTCTGTCTATTACGTGAAGTAAACCCAAGCAACCTGCACCACCTCTGAACCATAATTTGACATTGGAGTGCTCATTCCAGGGGCTGAAACCGCAAAATTGCCCCCGAGGTACTCGGCATTGTTCCCTTTTGCCAAGTACAGGCCACCTGCATTCTTACCAGAGAAACATCACTATCTCTGCAACTTGCCATTAGCAATTCACATCCTTGTGAAATTTGCAGCAAACTACAAAAGCCAGCTTGCATTTTCCACTGAAAGAAGGACACCAGACTGTGTCTACAGTTGACCTGCTGCTAAAAGTCTTTAAGGACTTGTCAAAACCATTACCTCTACCTGTACAGATTTAGATTATATCATGGCAGCTTCTGCATCCTCATCCCTCAGTGTGGCCCCACTAAATCAAACAAATAAGGAGTTGGAGGCCTTGCCACTCGTTGACAAGGATTGTCTCATTGAAGACTTTGAGGGAAACAGGGACTTCTTGCAGACCTTCACTCAATTGAGGGAAGACTATAAGGATGGGCATGGTACATATGGGATTTGGGAGTCAAACCTGCCCTATTACTGTCTCCCAGCTATGAATGTTTTCCCTGAAATCATTCACCTATGTGCTAAACACTATGATGTGCAGCATAGAGCTGTCAATACTCCATCAGGGAGGATCCTCTTCTACATAAATGCTGAGTCCATTAACAAGATGTTACAGTTTGATCAGACAGAGTTGCTGATCCCATTCTCCATGAGTTATTTGTTGGAAGCTGGTGACAAGATGACCAGTGAAGAGCTGCAAAAGGTCACCAGGACCTTCATGAGACCTGAGTGCCAGCCTACAGGGCCACCTCCTTATCTGAATGTACATTTCAATGATGTAGGCAGGCTGTTACTAGACATGATAGCCTATGTGTTGGGATACCAAAACAGTGAGCATGTGGATAAAGCCATGCTAGTGTTGCTGTCTGTTTACAGCCCACGCCAACCCCCTACCCGAAAGTATAACTTTGCTAAGTTCATAGCCAATAAAATTCATGATCAGTTGAGCAGAGTGGATAGACAGGGGGTCTTCAGATACTCAGCTTACATCTACCATCTGTTCATGTTTCATCATTCTGAAGCCTTCCCATGCTACATCAGAAGGCTGGATCATAGAGGGGAGAGAAGATCTGTCATCTTCTGGATCTCAGTTTATCACAAGGTCACAAATTCACCCTATACCTACTGTGAATTTGTTGACCAGTTTGTATACCCAATCTCTTACATGCTGATGAAGTCCCCTCCTCCCAGGATATCTAATGAGATAAAGAAAGCTCTGCAGCTTTCTAAGAATAATAAAATAGGTGACTGGTTCCTATATGAACACCATACTATATTCAGGGTCTATGGATGTGAGCTCTGTCCATACAGGCTCCCCAAATATGTACCTATGAGGTTGTTTTCCTTGGAGTATTATAGGCAATTAATTCAGTCAGACCTCACCCACTTCCACAGCTCCAAGAAAAAGGCCCACCTTAATTTCAAAAATGAGTTGGGCCCCTTCATCATGAACGAGAAGGAAGGATGGGAAGCTGCAGACTTGATCCTTAAGGACAAATACAAGCTGTCCTATAGTTTTCGATGGGTCCATTATGACCCTCAAGGTTTCATCATTACTAGGAGAAATAAGTATAGGCTCCTAGCTATTAAGCATTGCCACTACCCACACATAAAAAAATATGCCAACTTACAAGAATGGCAGCCGGACACTCTAGTTGAGAGCTTAACTGAAGAAGAAAGAATGCTTAAAAATATGAAAGAGCTTGAGAAGACAATTGACCTGGATTATGTGCAGCAGGTACCTTTCAGACCGCCTCACTCAGTAGGAGAAGGGACCTCGGTTACAAGGACTGCACCACAGGCACCTTCTACAACAACAACAGCAATAGACAAAGGCAAAGGCATAATGGGTGCAGAGGATGAAGCAGGAAAGGAACAGTCAGCCTCTCAAACAGAGCAGCTGAAAGAGCAACAAACAGGGCAGCAACAAGGACAAACTGTTCTGCCACAGACTGGGCTGCCAGAAACCCCCATAATGCAAACACCACCACCTCAAACTGAGCCATTGACTGCCCCAGTTTTGCAGACCCCAGCACATGAAGAAAGGGGAATAAAAAGAGAAAGAGAAGAGTCAACTCCTCTCAATGGATCCTCCCACCAGCCAGAAGCCAAAAGGCAAAGGGTAGACTCCCCAGAGGTGGAAGACATTACTGAATATGTCTTGAACAGTACGGCAAAGGACAGGGAGGGCAGCCAGCACACAGGGACAAGCTCCTTTCAGCAGGAGCAAAATTTACAGATTGGCTTGGAGGTGTCCTCTCCATCACAACAAAGCAAGAAGCCAAAGAGCACCAAGGCTTCTTTTAAGCAAATAAAGGCTCAGAATGAGCTATTGAGGGTTGAGGTATACAAACAGTTCATAGATGCTACACCAGCCCTGTAAGAGAGACTGATGTCTGTTTATGACATCCAAGAAGAAAAAATGATATTCAATCATTTTAAGCCCAAAGGGACACAGCTTAAGACAACTGTAGATTTCATAAAGACAAGGGTGGAGGTCCTAGCTAAAGACATACATCCCATGGACCAGATTGAACTCCACAAGCAGAATGGGGAGATGGTCTATGCCACCTTGGTAGAAAAGGCCACATTGGCCCATGAGCTGAAAGAGTCCTTAAAGAACACCAA
>APFE030798117.1:200843-230525 GCA_000404065.3 Pinus taeda | reverse complement strand
TTAGTTCCATGTTGTGAATGTTATCTAGAAATTCTTAAATTCTTCCAGGTAACAATTGCTTTCTTTTCATATCAGTTTATAGAAAGATCCTTAGTTGCCTTTCTTATACTGAACATATCATACCCAAACTCAATTTCAAAGCATTATTCCTCAAACAATTATCTTGCTTTGCAGCTTTCATTACAAGTATCAACACAACACACCAAACCAAAGGACCACTGACTCCATTGCCCAATGTCATGCAAGATTCTGGTAAGAGCATACACGTTTTGACTGAACCTTTCCAACCAAACAATTAAACCAAAGTTGAGCTTCACATCTAGCCTAAAATACCATCAAAACAGAGACAAATTATAAAGAGAGAGCCCTCTCTGATTACAAGTTGGCTAGAAGCTGCAATCCAAAGATTGGTTAGTGGTTACCCCGGCCGTATTCCCTTAGAGTCAAAGGGAACAACCTGGGAGTTAACCGTTTCCAAAGGTGAAATTGGTGATGGGACTTGCTTTCATTACTTGTATATCTTACTTATAGGCTTGTGAGTGAAGCCTCCTAGAGTTGAAGACTCGTCACCAAAACTTTACTCGCAAATTGGTTCCAAACACCAAAACTCCAGAAGCTGAAGTTGGTGATGGAAGTTTAATTCATTGCTTTATGGGTAAAGCCTCCAAGACTAATCACCAAACACCAAAACATTATTTGCAAATTGGTTCCAAACAAGAAAACTCTAGAAACTGGAACTGGTGATAGATTTTGCTTTCATCGCTTTATGGATAAAGCTTCCAAGAATTAAACACTTATCTATTTTTTTACAAACCTATTCCAAACACCAAAATTCCAATGATTAAACTCGCTGAAACCTAAAAAAAAGAAAAAAATAAGAAATTCAGTTGCTTTCGGAATATCATATAACAAAACTATGTCCACCCACCAAGAAACTTTGCCTGTCAAGAGACTGCAAATATTAACGACTACGTATTATTCTTAATCTTATTCATTAAATCTAACTTTATTCTGATCTAATATACGAGATAAAAAGATAGTGAAAGAATAATTAGAGTAGCCCATGGTGCTCAATATTTACAACGAATACAAACTTATCGTTATCTGAAAAAGTAAGACTTTTCATTTATATCATTATCAACAGTCATGCAATTCTAGCACCTGAGTCTGGCTGGTTCGTTAGATTTGTTTCGTGGAGATATAGACACTCTATGCCTAATAAGAGAAAAGTAACTCCTTTATTATTCCAGATGGAACTAATTTTCAAAATGATATTTTGAAACTTCACAATCACGACTTTACAATAATGCAATTTATCATAATCATGACTGTACAATATTGCAAATTTTCTTTTGATATATGTCGATTGGTCCACAAGCATAATTGCAGGTTTCCCTTTAATATTGTACTTTTATACAGTCTATCTTCTAATTTATGCTGACTGATCCACAAGCAGTATTGTACGCTTCTTTCTGCTGTATTAGTGATTCGGTACTGTATAATAATAGATCATTCAATTCTGTTGAGAATCCATAGGCTCCCAAGTTGTTACTTTCTGCACTGAAGGGATTCATCCAGGCTGACTCATAATTTTCCACCTCAGACGAGCTAGATGCAGAAAAGGCAAGCGAATTATCGCTTTTGGCTAGTACTGCGGATGGGTTCCCTAGTTTTATATGATTATTCATCTGTCTGTCACACACAAGTGCTGCAGAGGCCGCCATCCCATTGTAAATCTGCAAGTTTGCAGCATCGGAGGTATATTGATTATGAGCGATGGAATGCAGTATTTGTGAGGGGTTGATGCAGTTGGATGACTGTTTTGGAGAGCCTGTATTGATAGTACTCACGCAGTTGTTTGAACGATGATCAACCAGAATTTCTTCATGCCTTTGGGACAGCTTCCTGAGACAGGAATTGTGCTCAAACACTTCCTGATTAAGCTGGACTTGTTGAGGATTTAACCAGAATGTAGCTGGTTCTGAACTTGAACTGGATTCAGTAAATGTTAAGCCACAATTTTGCTCGAAGATATGAGGGATTATTCCAGGGCCGAAGTTAGAGTAATTGGCATCCATATTGGTATTAATATGCTGATATCGTTGTGGCCCATAGATGTTTGGACTTGTAAAGCTGTCTGATGTAGCATAGCTTTGCACGTCCTTGCCATCTTGTTTTGCTGCTGCAAGATGACAAGCTTGATTATCCTTTAACCTCCCCATCAATTTCTTCTTCAGCCTTGTGTTCCAGTAGTTTTTGATATCATTATCTGTTCTGCCTGGCAACTGGGCAGCAATGATAGACCATCTGCACAATATTAGAACGCTCAGGTCAGGTCTCATATTCCAATCAGTAACTATAAAAACCTTTGCAAATGATTGAATAGCTTTGAATATCCTAGGTTGACTTATTTATCGTAAACTACCTGCTGCCAATACTGATAAAGAGGCTACAAATGATGTTATCTTCTTCTTCTGAGAATCCTCCATGCTTTATATTTGGCCTCAAGTAGTTTAACCATCTAAGTCTGCAGCTCTTCCCACACCTTTTTAAACCTGTATTCAGATACAAATGATCAGTGCAAAACCACTGCAAAACACACATTTTAAAAAGATAACACTTCTCAAATTACTGGCCTGGACTTTGACTTTTACGAGTAATGACATGAATGCTAATAACCTCAGGTTTTATTTTATATACATAATAGGTAATTATAAACACAATACTCCTAGGTGAGAACTGGCTCAAAGTATTTCATTAGATAATTGGAACCACTCATTTAAAACAATCTCGATCCTGTAAATCCCAAAGGCCAAGCACTTATCAATCCAATAAGAGCCAAAAGACAAACACTAATATGATAACAAGGGAAATACAAATGCAGATGCTAAAAGTGTCCATCAATCACATTAACAAAACACAAAATATAAAAGCCTAAACTCTAATCTCATTCTTTGCTCAACTTATATAGGTTGCAAACTGTGGGAATATCCAAAAATTTGACTATCAGAAAAAAGATCAATTACAAATATAACCAGAATTATAATTAAATCATAGAAAAACCGAGAAACCCTAGCAAAGTGGTAAGAGTCCATTAATGTGAAATGCAAGTTATTTGTATAACTTCACAACAGCTGCACAGTTATACAAAACTGATATATATAGCAAGCTTATCGTTGAATTTCATTCAACGATGGCTGCCTAGAAAAATGCTTCTAAAGCTTTGAGTATTAAACCTGACTGCTATAAAACTGAGAAAAAAGTAAAACATAGAGCTGATCTATTTCATTTCTGGATAAATTCAATGATATGTAGAAGACACCATACCAACTTTCTGGGGTAGAGCAAGCCAGTTGCCTCCTGTTCCTTGTTTTTCTATATATTCCTTCAGTTTACGGTCCTCCTCGGGAGACCATGGCCCTTTCTTCACATTAGCTTTGTCACAGCAAGGGGCTCTTCCCATTTTCTCAGATTACTCCAACTAGTTGGCCTTGAAAGGTCTTATGGATCGCTCGGAATAAGTTCAAAGAACTGAAAAAGAGGCCAGAAATTGAAATCTCTGGGATTCTAGTAAAAAATTTCAATTGTACATGCCTCTTTTTCTCACAACATAGAAAAAAAGCATGGTCTAACTATTAAACTCTTTGGAGATTTTCTTGAATTGATTCACGCCTGATGACTCTCCTTTCACTTATACCAGAATATGACCTGGTCACTCATTAGACTGAAACAAAATATGATCAGTTGGGCCTAACTTTTTCTCCACAAAACATGAGGTGTGCATAAGAAATGAGCACGAGACCTTTTCTTGTTGTGATGAGATAGATGGACAGAGGGCCGATAAAAACATTTATAGAGTAACGAATTGGTGGCGGAGAGTGGAGAAGGAAGTGGGAAGGAAGGTGCCGTGAGTTAAGCTTCGGGCAATGGGGGAGGGAACTTGTTAAGCTTCGGGCAATGGAGGGGGGAAACTTGTGAGGTTTGTGGTTGTCGTTATCGCTCCGGAATTTGTGCTCTTATCATCTACAGACACCTATAACAACTCTTGCCCAATTGCATGGCCTGCACGCCTGGACTTGAATAATATATGATTACGTATTGCAATCAGAAAAGGGTCTGAGGTACGTGTGGGTGGAACAATGGCTGTCAGTCCAATGAACTCGACGTCGCTGACGCGTTCCCACTTTATTTTAGGGAATAGGAATGTCAACGCCCCATAATTTTTCTTACTTTGGCATGCGATGGGCTGCGGGAAGAAATGGCCCGAACCCCCTTTACCCGTTCATCTTTCGATCCGGCGCAGCTTTCATGGTCAAAATTTGGTTTGTTTATTTTGGAATATTATTTTCAAAATTTAATTTAATTATTTAGGTGGCCATTTAATGATTATAAAATCAATTATTTTGGTTAGTTATAGTTTTTTGAAAGTTGGTATTGGTATCATATTGCTGGTTTGGTGGTTCATTCTATTGTAACTATTTTTTTTACAAATTAAGAATTTTTATTGGAAAGTAAGAGTAAATTTCAATGATTAAAATTTTCGTAACTTATTTTTTTAAATATGTATATATGTAAACTTATATAACAATTATTATTATTGGTATCTTAAATAAAGATATAATTTAGATAGTTTACCATTTTATTTTTTATTTTAGCATGAGAAGTAGGAGTAAATAAATGATGAATTACATTAGATGGTTCAAAACATCGACCAAAGAATATGATGTGATTAATCCTAAAGAATTTATCAAAAAATAGGGATTAAATATGTTTTAACTCTAAAAGAGAGGGTTCCACCTCAAGAGATTAATTTTACTTTATTTCTATGTTATTTGATCTAAATAAAATATTTTAATTATTAAATTATAATTATTAATTTGTTTCCATATTTTATTTATTATTTTTATTTTTGTTTTAGGTGTATTGTTATTTAATTTGATTTAGTCAAAATGTTTAATTAATGATTGTAATTATTGATTTAATTATTTTATTTTACATTTGTTTTTATTGTTATCTAATTTAACCAAATCAAAATATTTACATACATAAAATAACATCATATAACATAACATAACCTTACAACATCCTTCCATATTTTATTTCTATTTTAATTAGAAATAAAATTTCCGAGGGATATAAAAATGTTAAATATATATAGTAATTATAAATCATGATCCTTTGTATCATGTAAATTAGAATAATGATTCAGCTTAGTAATCATAATATTTAAAATGTCACATGTAAATTTAATTAATAACCATATGAAAACCTAATATTTTTTTTGTTAGAAAACTTAATACTTATAATTATGCCAAGATGAAAAGGTGTTGTAATTTTCTCAGTAAAATTACATTTACATAACAATAAAATACAATTTTAATTATTAATTATTAAAATAAACTTAAAGATAAATTTACCATAGGTTGTTTTTGTGCTCTAGGTTTTCACAACCCACCATTTTGCCAATTGTATTCTTATGTAATATTAGCCTATTTAAAAGTGTGTAGGTTTGAAGTTAAAATGAATATAGGCTAGTTGTATTTAAGTAATTAACGTTATACACGTGGCATTAAAAAATTATAAAACATGTCAAACGAAAATGAGAAGGACACTTTTCCTCATGTTTTACACTTAAAAAGAGGTAACCTTTTCTCAATTTTTGTACTACAAAAGGGTTTGCATCCTCAGAGATTTGATCCCTAAGAAGCTTGCTAGATCTAGATTTAAAAGAGATATAGGTTGGTATTTATAACAAAATTGAAGTAGAAAGCCTTTGATACACTCATACATTAATTTAGTAAACCTAGTGTACCAAATTTAGTAGAAAATCATTACCTTAAATATACCATATACACATATATTAACACATATTTTTAATGAAAAGTAAGGAGTAAAATGAGGATTTAGTATTAAAGGGTTACTCTATCCTTTATTTTAGGCTACATAATAGTTAGTTAATTGTTGTATATGGCCATTCACTTTAAAAGGCTTGTTAGTACCCATGAGTATCAAAACACAAGTATTTCAAGCTTCTGCTATTAAACGCTATTTAAAGAGATAGGATATCATGGAATGGTTGTTGTTTAACGTGTATTTGGAACTTTGTTAATCTCAAAATTGTCCCACCTTAAAAGGAAAATCATTTTCATTCTTCGCTCTATCTATATACTGGGGTGCTTGGGTTTCGTACGCACGGTTCAAGCACCCTAACCAACAAATACTTTGTAAACATCATCTTTTTTAATCCCATAGAACTGGAGAAGGTATTGTAGGAACATTAAGATCAAAATCATATTGATACGTCGAAGTCATCTATCCTATAAACAACACATTAATATCTAAACATTAATCTATAAATCCATTAAAGATTACATAAACAGGTCAAATAATGCATTAAACACAATCCATAAAACTCACATACGATAGGATCTTTACATTACAAACAACCTCCATAGGCATCTCTCAAGAACTAAGGCTCAAATATTGAAGAAACAAAAATATAAAAAAATCAGGAGCTCTAAAAGGGTCTAAAAAGAACTCTAAAGACATCAACCTCTAGAATAATAGTAAAATATCCTATTATTACTTTTATTCTTACATCCTTTTATAATATACTCCATGTAGGACCACGCTAACTACTAATTAGGTGGTCACAAAACTAGTTACAATGGTTTACAAGTCACGGATGTTCCTTAGACACTATGTAGTATTCATAGCTCTCAATGTCTCCCCATTTCTTAGTGGAACACGCCTTGGAACGTTATATTTTCTTTATTTGGTGCGGCATGGCACAATGTCTCTTTACATGCCTTCACACTATTAAAACGTTGGCCTACCTTACTCATGACAAAGGATATATTTACTAATTTCATCTTACTGTCTCTTGTTTATAGTTATTTTATAATTCTACTATCTGTATGCCTAGTTTTGTTTCAATTTTTAAGAGTAAAACAACACTACAAATGGTATCATAGCTCTTTAGTAGATTCTCTTATGCTAGAGATGTGTTATTAAATCTTTAAATAACATAGTAAGTTATCATTTAGTGGTTAAAAGCTATAGTTCGAGAAGAATACATGCAATAAATACAAGTTGAATCATATTGACAGGAACGCTTATGAACACCCCTTCAAGCAGTATTAGATTAGATAACACTAGTATATATAACTCCACTTCCACATACCTTCAAGAATATTGAAATCCCATGAAGTATACCTAAAACCATCTGTAGACTAATCGAATCTTCTCATTATAGTATGCTAAGAATAACAATTAGGGAGATCACTCTCTAGTACCTAGGTAGTTAGGTTATATGGATAAAGGCATGGTTGAGCCTCCTTAGTTATTTCTCTAACATAATGGGACAAGTACTGTTACTGGACCCTACAAATATATTAGAGATTTATAGCGCTTGATAGTCTTCTACCTCTAGGACCCATCAAACCTTATCAAGCATAATTAACCAATGAAATTTCTTAAGACTAATATGAGAGACAGAGAGAGAGATCCCACAAACACTGTTTTGTGCCACCTATTTCCAAATATCCCTTGCTTAATACTGATTGCATGGCTATACCTCTTATGTAGCGATTTTTGGGTGGGCCTAATAGTACAATGATTTGAGTCACATATGATTTAAGTCATTTCAATCTCTTATTACAGTGAATTAAGTGTATAATTACTCTTCTAGAAAATTATTTGGTGGTCGAATAGTTCAAACTTGTAATGTGGCCAATCTAACACCCTTAGGATGAGAATTGTGTATATTGTACATATTATTATTAGGTTGGTGAGCTAATATTTGTTTGGCCTACTTGCCTATGGGGGTGGGGGAGATTATGTACATGCACGTACCTATGCATTGCGCTTACATGATTTTGTATATAATGTTTTGGACGACATATTTCTTCTGCTATTTTAGGGTGGTGAGCCTAAGTACCAAAAGGCCAAGAATCCTAGTCATGTAATATGTAAGATCACTCATATTAATAAAGCTACACCATTATTACATACCATGTTGGATAACAGACATGGGAGCCCTATGAATCCACTAGTGTGAAAGGGGGTTAACGAATAAGCTAACAGAGGTCTTAAGACAAGGGGATAATCCATATAATAAATAAAATTCTAAACTCAAGAACCACATTTTTTAATCCTAAGTTCATAAGAACGATTATTAAAGTGCCACTTGTCATAGTAGACACATGCAAATAAATTGTAGGCATTTAGAGTAATTATCCATTCCACTCTATCAATCTCACACTCTAACTAATGTACATGCTTTAGGGAAATAATGGCCCTACTACCATTACTTGGTGTGAGTGCACTTCTTCTTGATTTTAGCAATTGTTGGAGCCATGGAAAGAGGGATATAAGTATAGGATTTCTATGTGGACTTGGAAGGTACATAGAGACCCTTGATGAAATCTAGAATTCCTACAAACATAAGGCTCTAATACACCCTAGTTGACCTATTCTGGAGCCATGGAATGGTAATGACACATCCTAGGAGAATACAAAGTAAGAAAATGGGGTTCACTACCTTAGGTTAGGTAGAATGATGGGGGATGAGGAACAATGGGTTGGAGTGTTGGTAGGTCTAGTTCCTTGACTTTAACCATGTTTTGTGCTTGCTATAGACATTAACTACCTTTAGGCGAGCCTTTACCAAAGTGGATTCATAGTCCCATCTCAAGACTAACTTAGTATTAAGAGTATTGGAGCAATGCAGTCTATGACTAGGTGAATTGTGTGAGATCTCTAGCTAGTTGGTGCTTCTTATAAGATAAGTTCACTTTGTCATGTGTCTAAATTTTTTTTTTTTTAGGTTATTTCTTATCGTTATATACTAATTACAAATTATATGTGTTTCTATATGATTAAAGATAATGTTAGGGACATATTATATGTTGCACATCATCTAGTTACATGAGGTAAGCATGAAAAACGATTAATTAGGGTATCATGCATATGCAATTGATAGGAGATAGAGATAGTAAGATTATGTGGTAAAGCTGTTGAAGGAGTTCCCAGGGAAAAGGCCGAGTTGCAGTAGACGTATGCAGCAAGTGCTTGAAGGTACCACCTCAAGGAGCTACTCTACTAACCAGTAAGAGGTTCTCGTTCTTTTGTTAGCTTCATCTTTATTTTGGTATCAAAGCCCCGTTAAGTTTCCTAATGGCCAATTTAATTAGAACATTTTCTACTCTGGAGCGACGTATTGTTTCTGAAGTGATTCTAGATCTCTTGAAAAAGATATTGATTCTGAAAAAGAGTTAGTAGAACATCCCGATAATTGGAATCCTCCAACTCTTCATGCAATTGATGTTTACAAAACTCCTCTCTCTATATTTTTCAAAAAAAGATGCTCTTAAAAGAAGTCGAAGTGAAAATAAAAATTTTTGGTCCTTCTATTTAGATCGTTTCTCTTTCCTTGTTTACTAGTGAAGAAATCAAAAAATTTAGACCATATGCAAAAGACAAAAAATATTCCTATTTACATTTTGGAGGTATAAGGATAGGTCTAGCCCCTCTGTTCAAGCATGGCTTAAATACTCCTTGCATTGTTGAAGTATTTAATACTTGACATCAAAGTTATGATCATGCGAGGATAGGTACCATTTTTGGTAACTTATCTACTGGTTCTCAATATGGCACTATTTTTCCCGACTATTCTATTAGGTTTATGGATCCTCATACAAAAGACTATTGGAAACTAATGGTAGGGATCCAAGGATTGCAAATGGTTGAAAATAGTGAATATCTATCCATAATGATTCAAACATCATTCCAGTTAACCAATATTGTACACCCAAAACTTAAACAATCGTTACTTAGATATTGTGTGTCAGTTGGTTTGAATAATGCTCAAGTCGAAGGAGTATCATATGATTCTATAAGACTACCAAACAGCTAATATTTTCTGTATAAGTCATTAGCAGATGAAAATAAAATAGGAATTTTGTCTAGAAGAGCCTCAGTACAAGATGGATGAGTTAGAATTCTTCAAGAAAAGCCTTCTGTTCAAAGTCCTATTGTTCATCCGAGAAAATATGCATTACCAGTCTCTGATCCTACAGAATCCTCATCTCAAATAGCCAGTACTTCTAGTCAGCCTGTATTACCTTCTAATGAGTTGTATATACGTGAAGTTAAGCTTTTCTTGCTATAAATAAAATGTTCAGAAATTCTAATTCTAAAATTCCTCCAATTGAGGAATTCCAATTCACCAATTGCCGATATGTGAAAGGAGGAAAATGGCCCCCAAAGACAAAATTCTGCACTACATCATCGTTATCAACGCAACCTCCAAGACGAACTGATTGTGCCCCTTTGATTGAACATAACTCCTCAAATACGAATGATCTAGATCAAGTATATCAAATTGGGAATTATCTTACTACATGGTGTTCTTATGCCGAGGAAGCCATAGATGATCTAGGTGCACAAAATGAACTCATTTTAGCAAATCTCAAGCTTTTACATGATGAACAACAAGAAGACAGAGCTGAGAGAGAAGCTATGATGCAAAAGAAAGAAAGGATAAGAAAAGAAAAAGCATCCGAGAGTTCACAATTTACCATATATATGTCAACCCCAAATTTTTGGGACCAAGAAGAAACATAAGCTAGCACTTCTAAAAAATATTTCAAGCCATTGAAAATAGAATCTGTTTCAGAGAAGCATAGAAAATCAAAATCAAAAATTGTGACTCTTGAAAATGCAGCTTCCAAGTTTCCATCTTTCATTATGCCATCAATCCAGAAAGCGAACTTTGTAAAATAAGTTCAAAAATACCCTAGGGTAGAAGAAGATCTTTTTGCTTCTTGTTGTAGTAGCTATATTTTAGATTTAGATAAGTCCACAAATCCAGATTAATCAATCAGAGTATGGATTGGAGCTTTATATCAAATGCAAGTAACTACCAAGCTTGATAATATATCCATATTTGTTCTAGTAGAGAAAAGAATGACCAGAATCATATATGACTCGTGGATTGGTTCACCAAAATCAAAATGACAAGAAATTGTTGTAGTAGGACTATCTACTTTAGAAGTAGTACTGAAAACATAATTTGTTCCAGAGCCAATTGATGAGAAAAAGAAAATTATTATAGATCTTGCTAGAATGGAATTGAAAGATTTAAAATATCTTGAATCCTTTGGTCAAGACTTTATGGCTAAAGTTTATAAAATAAATCTTTCAAATGATTCAATTCAAAAAATTTCCTTTTTTTATCGAAGTTGCCAAGAAATCTAGGAGATCTGATCTCTAAGGATATTGAAGTTCAAAATAAATCAGTTGATTAGATTTACTAGGTAGCTCTTCTATTTTGGTGTCAAGAAAAAGTTAAATATCTCTGTTGGCAAAAGCAAGCACATGATATTACTCCCAGTACTAACGTTAGCCATACTACTTTACTTTGGACACCATTCAAAAGAAAGAAGAAGAATAGAAGGTATGGCAAATTCAAGGCCAAGAAAATCGCAAATCCAAAAAGACCTTTTAAATTTTTTATATTTGTAAAGAAACGGAAACAACCAAGAACCAAAAATAATTGTTGTTTCATATGTAAACAAGAAGGACACTATGCCCGAGCATGTCCAAAAAGTACATCCAGTAAGTTGAAAGCATGTGTAGATATCAAAGAATTTTGTGATAATTGTTCTACTGTAAATTCAGAAGAAGAAACATCAGATGTATATATGTTGACTGATGCTTCTTTAACAAAAGAAGAAGAATTGCCAAATTTTGTTCTAAAAATGAATATTTGTACAGATTTCTCTAATGATGAGTTTTCAGAAGAAGTAGACGAACTTGACTACAGTGAAGAATGCACGACAGAAACAAATAACTCTGTCACAAGTGAATCTGAGCCATTATGTTGGTCTCCAAGATCAGAAAGAGGGAAAGGAAAATACATAGTCCCTGTTCTACCAAAGTTAAACTCTTTCTGTCCGTATGAAAAGAAGATCGGGAAGACATCCTCAATGCCAGTACCAGAGTTTGATCCCAATGCAAAGCAAAGTTTTTTAAAGAAAATGGTAGAAACAAATAATCTTGTGTATATACCAGTCTCTGTACAGGTTAAAAATAACTGGATAGACGTTGATGCATTCATCAATACTGGTGGATCAAACAATCTAGCCAGACCTTCTTTATTCAAAGGATTATGGAAACCTCTCCAAAATATTATGGTTTCAGAAACAGTCAGAGGTACAGTTAATATTACCCACTATGTAGATAATGTCTCTTTAAAAGTAGGAGGGGAATATTGTCATAATATCTGCTATTCAACATCATGACCCATCAGCTAGTTTATTTCTGGGAATGCCATTTATAAATTCAGTCTTGCCAGTTACCATTAGTGAAGATAAGGTTATCTTCAATTTCAAGAAACAAGCAAATTTTGTTCCAAGATTAAGATTTGCAAACTCAGAAGCTTGAAGATAAAGTCAGAAGAAAACCAGTTCCAAAAAACCAAAAAATGATTCTCGGAATTGGCAGAAGGTGCTGCAAATATATGAATCAAAAGAAGCTCTCAAAACAAAGCAAAAAGTAGCCATCGATCCACAGTGGTCTCAAGATTAGATCTCCATATGTAAACAATTACTCAAAAGCTGCTCCAAACTAGAAGTTTTGGGAAAAAGAGAGCCCCAAACAAGAAATTGGGACAATGCATAACAATGGAGTAAAAGGTAAGTTAATTCCTTGTACTCCCTCAAATGAGAAAGAAATTAAGAAACATATTGAAGAATTGTTAAAATTAAAGTTGATTGAACCTAGTGTTTCTCACTACTCATGTTCAACATTTTTAGTTTTAAATCATTCCGAAATTGTTAGAGGCAAAGCAAGAATGGTGATAAATTATAAGTCGTTAAATGCTATTACACAAGGCTTTAATTATCCCTTGCCTCACCAAGAAGTCATTATGCAAAAAATCCAGAAGAGAAAATTCTTCAGTAAATTTGATATGAAGTCTTGCAGGGTTTTATCAATGGAAAGTTGTTCCAATTGGTTTAAAGAAAGCTTTTGCCTTCTTCCAAAAGAGAATGAACTTTATTTTTGGTAACTATGATTTCATCATAACTTACATTGATGATATTTAGATTCATAGTCCAGATTTACACACACATTTGGCCCATTTAGAAATATTTTTCCAAGAAGTTCAGAATCATGGTATTGTTATCTCAGAAAAGAAAATGGTGTTATTCCAAGACAACATCGATTTCCTTGGAATTCATGTAGTATAAGGACATATACAGATGCAACCTCATGTTCTTACAAAGCTTGCTAAGTTTCCTGATGAGCTTAAAGATACTAAAATGATTCAAAGATTTTTGGGAGTATTAAATTACATCCATAAATATATTCCCAAGTTATCAGAAAAGACTGCTCCTATCAGAAGACATTTAAAATCAGGATGGTCTAGTCAAGCAACATAAGCAGTTCTAAAGAGACAGAATGTCAATCTCTTCCAAAACAACAACCCCCAAGAGATGGATTTTTAATCCTACAAATAGATGCATCAGATGAATTTTGGGCAGCCATTCTTTTTTAAAAGAAGGAAGAAATTAAGGAAGAAGAATTATGCGCCCATGCATTAGGAGAATTCCTCCCTATCGAGAAATTTTTTTTTTTTTTTTTTCGCTCAAAAAGAAACTCTTGCGATATTCAATGGCATCCAAAAATTTGAATTATATCTTATGCCCAGAAAATTTTTGATTAGGACTGACTCAATGAATTTTAAATATTTCTCATCAGCCAAATTATCAAGACATATGGCAAGAGGAAGATTGTTAGCATGGCAAATTTTGCTCTAGCAATATGATTTTGATGTAGAATGGATCCTAGCAAATTCTAATTATATTGCAAATGCTCTTACCAGGGATATGAATAAAGCTCATAGAATCAACCGCAACAAAAAAGAGTTCAAAGGAAGCATATTTGATATTCCAGATCAAAAGAATAATCTTGATAATTTTGTTCAGAGTTTTAAGATTTTGGAAAAGCATTATGAAGATCTTTGTATTGAAATAAAAAAGGTAGTTGGATTTATATTAAGAAGAATCCAATGGATTCAAAAATACCAAGCCTAGCAATCAAAAAATGTTGGTATTCTGCTTGGTCTAGATCCTAAATTGGTAAAGGTATATTCTTTTACAAACATGAAGGTCAAGCTATATTTCTAAACTCTTGATGATCTATGGTCCATACAATATACACAATATATGATTTGGGTTTTACAAATTTTAAATTATTATAAGATGATTGACAACATTGATTTTGCACTAGAAATTTTCACCAGTACCATGATGATGGACCTCGTCGATATTAATATCAAAGAAGAAGTTGGAAAATTCTTAACATCTTTAAGAATTCCAGATCTATTTGAAGAAATGGAAGCATCCTATTTGCAATGAGTTGATGTGGAATATATGCATTGAGATACATTTCCTCAGTATGAAATATTTGAACCATTTAGAGACTCGAAAATTAAAGAAGGATTATGTAGAAAGAAAAAGGTTGAAAGGATATCTCAACGTGTGGAAAGGACTCTGTAGTATATCAAAATCTTCTCGACACCATTGGATTTTCAAAGTCCAGAAATAAGAAATGCCATTGATCCAAATCCTTTTTCGCAAGTCTTTGAAAATAATTTCTTAGAAAATTCAGCATTTGCTGATAATAAGGAAGAGGTAAAAAGAGTAGCTGAATGGCTAAAAGAATTCCCAAAAAACAAATTGGTAGAAAAAATCCACATTATCAAAAATTTGGAAGAATTGTAGGGAAAGCATCAGATTTTTAAGTTTTTAGTAAATCAAAAAGCATTAATTACAGTGGGAGTAACTTCAAGCAACGGGACTACAGATACTATATGTCTAATGAGACTACTATGATCAAATAGGGCATGCACTTTGTTTAATTTTGAATTTGGATGGCAAGGAAAAGAAGGGGTTAGTGACCATTGTAAAATTTGGGTACAACGCACTATAGAAACAACAACCAATATTTTTCAAATCTTCAAGTGGGAATTATTGGATGGAATAGAGCTATCAATACAACATATGACATCCTTCTCAACAGCTCATAAAGATTCTTTCTTCGATATTGAGATAAATCCCACCCCCTACATCAATAGATGGAGAAAAAGAGATGACCCATTCAAGCTACCCTACCAAAGTCATAATGCCATCAGAGACAGAATAAAGCTAGAAGTCGGACAGTCCTCTAAAGCAACTACAACATCTACAACAACAACATCTTCAAAAGGAAAGGACACTTTATTTTTAGATGTGTACCAAGATGCTCAAGACCCCACTAAGCCAAATTACGAAAATGATTATTTAAAAATCCTTGAAGAAGTATATCTACAAAAGAATCAGTCATCGGACAAATTTGATGACTATGATGAAGATTGTAGTCCCAAAGGACCATGGTGATAGTCCTTTGATTCCATGTAAATAGTAGTTAGGCTCAATTATTGTAGTAGCTACTTTTGCATTATTGTACTGAAATATTGAGTAGACACCATCAGACTATGGAAATACCAATAGGACCCTCAATTATTTCAACTTTGTGTCATGTCTAGGTTAAAGTAGGTTTGTTAGGGAGTCTATAAAAGAAGAAATCCTAGGATGAGAAGCCCGTAACTTGTTGGACTGAGTGCTTCAATGTTCTAAGGTTTCTCTTGTAATGCTCTGTAAGTTTACATTTGAGTTAATAAAAGCTTCGCGCACCCTTTTACTCTAAGTTGAGTTGTTTGCTTGATATTTTCTTCTAAGTCACAATAAGGCTACAAATAAGACGTTGGTAAAGACCCTTGAGGCATCAATATGTATGGTTTTAGGGATAATTATCAACCAAGTGAACGAATTTCAAATTTATGCCATTAAAGGAAAAGTTTGATTGTAGTGCTCCTTAACTTGGGTGGCTATGGTGTTACAGGAAACTCAAATAACTAAAAACACAACTATCCATCTCTAAACTAACAATAATCCCAAAATGTTTGAAGCCTAACAACAAAAGAAATGATTGTTGACATTAAGGCTACTACACTCCACTTTATTAGTAAAACAATAGTTAAATAAGGAGAAATCTTGAAAATATTAGCTATTTGCTTGCATCGAGATATATGTGTGTGTGTGTTTCAAGTATTGATGAATACAATAGGAATTACCAGCCTATAAAGTGTTGGCTACACACATGTTTTACGATAATAGATTTGAAACTTTTAGGATCACAATTCATGGGATTGTTTTACAAAGATTGACATGAACAATAATTAATGGGTTGATCCCTTGAGATGGGTTACCCAAATGGAACGCTCTTTCCCTTTTCATGGAATTATTAGTTATCTACAAAAACTACAACTAAAATAATTTTATCAACATAATTTTCACTCATTGAACTTAGTGGATTTTTCACCCCTTAATAAAAATGTTTTTTTACTATAGTACCTTATTAATTTCTAGGGCAGTTGAAGTTATGACGTGTTTGACCCACAATTTTAGAATTGGTGCTACCAATAGCAACACTTCTACTTTTGGGGTTGAAATTGTGAATTAATTTAAACTTATGGCCTTAACCAAGAGCACTCTCCAGGAAAAAAAAAAAAAAGGTCGACTTTAAATTCATAAGTGGTATTACTTGATTTTTTATAAATTGATTATTATTAATTTAATAATTTATATTAGAAAAGTAAACAATAGGAAAAAAATTGTAAATAAACTCTTTAAGATATATATAATATATATATATATATATATATATAATATATATATAATATATATATATATTATATATATATATATATATAATATATATATATATATATATATTCGAACTAAAAATACCAAAATTATAAATTAATTTTAAATTAAAACCCTCAAAATAAATAAATAACTGACACAAATAAATCTAAAAACAAAATTAAACAAACTTAGATGTTAACTCTCGATCAACCAAGTGTTGGGAGGAATCAAATATCTTGAGATGCAAATCTATTTTAGATTGGAAAGAGAATTCATCACTCCCGACCCTTGGTAGATTTGAAGTTATAATGGACCTAGGATCATTTAATTATTAATTATAAATACAGTTATTAATTTTATGTTTTTTATTTTATTTTTACTTTTATGTAATTTGACAGAGTCAAAATGTTTTATTGAAAGTTATAATTATAATTATTTTATTTAATTATAATTTTATGTGCTTTGACTAAGTCAAAATGTTTAAAAGGACATTACATTACAGTGGCCAAAATGTGGTGGCATTGGCTTGAGGGAGGGGAAAACTTATGAAAACGAGTATTGATTACGAAGTATGGCCCTTTCAACTTCCAAGATGAGAAACTTCACTTGGATAATCTCCCCCCCTGAATCCGTGATCTATAATTTAACTTGCAATAACATGGATTTAATCCACAATCATTCTTTGTGGGAGATTGGAGATGCAAGCAATACCCATTTTTGACGACATGTTTGCAAACAATAACAAACCTTATTGGAACAAATTATCTAACCAACATTAAATTCTTCACCCTTGAGTAAGGAAATATTAAGGTAGCGTATTTTTGGAGACAAGGAAATAACTATAATATCTAGAGAGTATGGAAGGGAAGGAATGATTGGAAGGAATCTCCGTAGATTGAAGAATGGAATGTTATGGGGCATGAAATAATGTCTAGAAATATCCTAATTATAATGGCACTAGACACCCTAAGATGGGTTTATCAATCGAAAGACATGTTCACCATGAAAGAAGCTTACTCTCTATTAGCATGTCATTATCTACTAAATAGAGATTTGTTGTGGAAAAACATATGGAATCTCCAACTTTAATTGAAGGTAGCAAAATTTTCATGATTGGTTGGGAGAAAATGCACCCTGACTTGAGATAAGTTGTAGAAAAGAGGATTTCAAGGGCCTTCTTATTGTATAATGTGTGGTGAATAAGAGGAAACATTGGAACACCTCCTCAATGGTTTTAGGTACACCACTTTAATCTGGCAGAAGATTAGGGTCTCTTTCAACATTTTTAACGATCTTTAAATAGCTTAATTGAAACCACTCAATTATGTAGTGCCTCAGTATTCCCCATCCTAGTTGTTAATTTGATCAAGATAGTAGTTAGTGGATTCACAATGTGGTCAAGTTAGAAGGAGCAAAATTGCCACATCATTAAGAATTATGAATGCCATGAGAACAACCTTTGGAGTGGTATCAAGTATAGCATCAGGGAAACTATTCTAGCTAAACCTTAGCAAGTGACACCCCGTTAGGTTTCAATCTTATGTAAGCTTTACCTATATCCTCGTACGGTCTCGATGACCACACAGAAGCATCATCCTCATCCTCCTTCTTCACTAACGACGTATCAGGCCCACCTAGAAGGTTTTGTAAAATTGAATTTTAACAGAGCATCAAAAGGTAATCCGGGAGCCATGGGATTTGTAAGCATAATCTAATATTAGAAAAACCAAGTTTTGAACATTTATGCATCGGACTATGGCTTTTCTAGCAAAAATGAACCTGAGTTTTGTGCCCTTAAAAGAGGACTATCCATAGCTTTCGAGGGAAGATATCAAAAGATAATGGTAGATGGGGACTCACATTTAGTAATCAACGTAGTTCAAAGGCTTGTATAAGGTACCCTTGTAGACAATATATTGAATAATTGGAGATTGATGAACCTAATTCATCATATCAACCATCTCCTTAAAACTTTTAGCTAGGTGATTCTAGGCCATACTAGGAGATTAGGGAATCATGTAAAATTCTTAGCCAATTGGGGATATCTGAATCACGGAAAATAACTAGAAGAAAATTCACCTAGGAACCCAATCATAGAGGATATGAATGACCTAAGTATTTTGGTACAGGAAAATGTGACTAGTCAAAGAGAAATAAATTGTGAGGTGTCAGTTTCCCGAACGAGGGTGATATCCTTGACAAGTAGGCTATTGAGGATCTATGCCCACCACCACAGGTTGGATGATATTGAATGGAATTAATGTTATGGGGTGGTGTGGACACCCTCGTATATACATTTTCATGTGAAGTATTTTTCCTCATGTCAAGCCAACCTATGAAGGGGATTTGGAAGCTACTAAAATGAGGAGTTTATGTCACCAATGAAATGGGTGTTATGTTGAGGTTTTCGAGGCTTGTGACCTAAAGTAGAAAAGAACCAAAATAAAATTATCCCTACCACTAATATCTTTCTGGAAAGGGTACATAGATCAAGGTTATTTTGGAAGGCTTTTCTCACAGTGCTACATTTCCCTACTGAAACTATTCACTTTCTTTGTTGTCCTATGTATGTGGAAGGTTGAGGTTGAGTTCACTGGTGTAATTTACCTTCTCCATAAATTTTTCTCTAGTTTCATTGTATTTTTTTTATCCCTTTATGGTTTGGGTCGTGCACTATAAGGGATATAGGGAAGGTTGTGTAGGGGTTATTGTCAGAGCTATTTTCGTTTTTGTCAGAGTTGAAAAGGTATCATTATACGAGAAAATAAAATGAAGTGGGAAGATTATTGTGTCTTATATTGTTGACTTCTATCATCAATTGTGAGTTTGGAGGGGTTGTCAAGAAAATTCTTGTCTTATGTAATGTCCCTTAATAATAAGTAATAAATAATAAAAATAATAAATAATAAATAATATAATATAATATTAAATAAATAATAAACAATAAATAAAAGAATAGTAATAGTAAATAAATAATAAATAATAATAAAATAATTGAATTACATGCTCTAAATAAATATAAATAAGAAATAAAGCAAGAAAACAGTAAAAATCAGTAAAGCTATCAAAAAGTAAAAACAAAAGAATAAAACAAGAAAGTAGTAAAGTTGCATGTTGACACATGGAGTGTGTGCATGTGGTTCCCCTTCCAATGTTTTCTCTATTTAATAGATGGGGAGGAAGATGAGAGACATTCCATCATTCCATGACCCGATCATCCATTCTCTTGGGAGAATAGTGTTGTGAGACAAAAGATACCCTCGCAGTAGTATGTTTATTGAGGGCTTGGGGGTGGTTAGTTGTAGAAAGATTTTGTGCAAATGAGCCTATGGTTGGGTGGAGAGTAGTCCCCAAGACTTTGTTAAAGGTAGAAAAGTTCAACTAGCATTCAACTAGCATTCCACAGGTAAGATGTCTCTCTTTTCACTCATATTTTAATTAGTTAATAAATTGCATGTTGACTAGGAACCACATGATTAATCTAATTAATTACATGTTTTTATTTATGGGCTCTTACATATGGTATCATAGCTTAGGCTCAACCCTTAGGGCCTATGGGCATTTTAATGTAGAAAAAAAAATGATCTAATATCTAAATTTTATATTTTGTATTTATATATATATTGTTTTTTGTATATATTATTTATATTGTATATGTTGTTTTTAATATAGAAAAAATTGATCTAAATGATTTATCAATTCTTTTTGGGAAGACGTTAAAATTTAAGAGTGAAAATCTCTACAGTATTCGAAGTCGATTTTCAGAAATAAATTATTCAGAGCATTGGAATCTATAATCTAATTCCTGAGGTTGTATTCACTTTACCTAGAGCGTAATTTTCATCGTTGAGCTTGACGTCAATTGCCTTGAGTTATTTTTTATTTAGAGGAAAATCAATTTCCTTTGGGAGAAAGGTTATGATTTAATTTTTATAAAATCATTGTAAAGAATTTTTCTCATTAATATTTTGAGGGGTATTTAGAGAAGATGTTGCCTTGCTAATATGTTGCCCTCTTAAAACAAGAATACTGAAAATTTGACATGTCCTAAGATGAATATGCTTCTCTCTGCCTGCCAGTCTTAGAATCAACTCTAGATCCAACTTTCATTGAATTTTAGTGACAATAAAATCTCAGTCAGTTGTACTTCATCTCTGGAAAACCCAATGATGTCTATGTTAATCTCATAATTGTCAATTGATATTCTGCAGTTGACCTTATCTATTTTAGGGAGTAAACTTTTCGAATTGATTTTTAAATTGAGGTTCTTTTAACATTGACATCATAAAAGGAAAATCAAAATCCATTTAGCTACAGTTAGGGCAAATAAAGATTGAAGAATAAAATTAGTTTGGATAGTAATAATTTCAAATTAAAAATATTTATATGTTAAATAACATGAATGTTTGAAATCTTTTGCAAAAACTGTGTTCCATCTCGAAGGGATATTTTGTTTTACTTAATTTTCTCGACTTAAGGTCTCCCTCGATAATAGGTAATTTTCTTGGTACAACCCATCAATTTTGGTAGCATTAGCTATAAAAATATAGCCCTGAGATACAGGTGACACTTCAACTTTGTAACATTCAGCTCATACAATATCATATCTATCATACCCAAAATTCAAATTTCACTATAATGGTACCTCTAGTTTGTTGTTGTGACTACTTGGCGATACAACATTCCTGAGAGAATATTCAACCAGTGTAATATAAATTTATCTCGTTGGGTTCCTCTCGGAGTAGCCGGTGTGATTCTGAAGTTGAATCGATCAATTAGGTCGTGCTTCAGAGTAATTCTAACTTGTTCTCTAGTGTGGTGGTTATTATAAATTCTTTGTTTTTTTCACAAATTCTATAATGTGGGGATTCCCTTATAGATTGGTTGATTCTCCTTGTAGATTGGCTTATTCATGGGTTTAAGAATCTTGAGCCGTGAAGCCATGAAATTCAATCAAACTTGACGTGTAGAACCACCACAATAATTTCAATTGATGTATAACACGAAAAAAAGAAGTCCACTATAATCTTTAGTTAGGAATCAACATCTACATGTTTTTGAATATGAGTATATATCGCAAATTTTTTGTTAATTTTTTTTAAATAAGGAAATATATTTATAAAGGGAGACACAGTAACGGCAGCCTCAAATTGTGGTGACTTGTCTTGACTAGAAATCGCAAAGGGGACAGATTTGTTGTATAGACTAACTAATCGTGAAAACAACTTTACAACATACTGATCAACCTCCTCCATTTCATACTTTGCAAAAGCAATTTGTAGGTTTCTCTGGTGGACATCTCCTCTTTCACTTAGTTTTGATCTTTTATTCATACATCAATTGATCGTGAATTGGTAAAATTACTGATTTTGACGTTGCTTGCTAACCATTTGACCAAATGTGTTCTTGAAATGTGTTTTTGAAAACTTTAAAATGTGTTCTTGAAAATAGCTAGGCTTCAATTTGTAGGCTGGAATGACCACTTTATATGCTAGTCTAGACTCAAATTTGTAAGCTGGAATGCCTATTTTCTGTGCCTAAAAGTTTATAGTTCCATAACTATGTGTCACAACAGTTTTTTAATTTCTTAGAGTATTTTAATAAATCTGAAGAATATGTTAGCTGTAGCATGAGTCTTGGTATGGGCATTAACATTAACAAATCATAACAAATCCCCTTCAAATCCCCTTTGATGCCTAGGGTTGTGCGCCTTAGTGAGTTGCGGAGGGAGTGGGCCAACCTTACGAGATGCCCGGTGACATTGAGCACTGTACCAAATATCTGGCTTAGGGCTTTGGCAGTATATGAGGTCTGAGTCAGACGCAAGCCTTGGAGCTAGCCTTGGACTAGGATACAGACCGAGAAGTCTTATGCCTGATTCCGAAAGTGGGAGGCTTATTCCTGATTCCAAAAGTGGGAAAAAGGATAGAGATTCCTTGGTTTCTCAGGTGTTGTAAAACTTTCGATGCCTGCTGGTTATACTAGTTCAGCAGAAGGTGCCAGGACTATTACATGAAGTAATAAATAACCAAATAAATGTAATGTCTCTTAATAATAAATAATAAATAATAGAAATAATAAAAAAATATTAACTTCGGGATGAGGTTCCTTAAAGTGGGGGAGTATGTAATGACCCTTAATAGTATATATAAAAAATAAAAAATATTAAAAAATATTAAATATTAAATAAATAATAAACAATAATAAATAGATAAATAGTAATAAATAAAATAGATAAATAATAAATTAATAAATTAATTACATGCTCTCAATAAATATAAATAAGAATAAACAGAAAAATAGTAAAAATAAGTAAAGCTATCTCAAATTTAGTTTGACTGAATTTTTTTCTTGACCATCACAAACAAAATAATTGGAAAAGTTAATTTAATATTTTTCTCAAAAATTTTACTTAGAGGTCACACAAAGTTGAAACCTCTGCTGATACTATGTAATAGCCGCAAAATAACAGCACATCATTAATTAGATTAATCAAACAATTTATAATCAACAAGCAATTTATCAACTAGTTAACAAATATGAGTGAAGAGAGACAACTTACTTGTGGAACGCTAGTTGAATGCTAGTTGAATTATACTACCTGCAACAAAGTCTTGGGGACGATTCTCCACCCAACCGCAGGCTCGGTTGCACAAAATCTTACTACAACTAGGCACCACCGAGCCCTCATTCAACGTACTAATGCCAGGGTATCCTTTGTCTCATAACACTATTCTCCCAAGAGAATGCATGGTGGAATCATGGAATGACGGAATGCCTTTCATATTCCTCACCATCTATTAAATAGAGCAAACCTTGGAAGGGGAACCACATGCACACACTCCATGTGTCAACATGCAACTTTACTACTTTCTTGTTTTATTCTTTTGTTTTTACTTTTTGATAGTTTTACTGATTTTTACTATTTTTCTTATTTTATTTATTTTGTTTTTTCTTTTTATATTTCTTGTTATTCTTATTTATATTTTTAGAGCATTTAATTAATTTATTTAATTATTATTATTTAGTATTTATTTATTTAGTTATTTATTACTTCTTATTTTATTTATTGTTTACTACTTATTTAGTATTTAATATTTAATATTTTGATTATTTATTATTTATTATTAAGGGACATTGTAACATTATGAATAATAATGAACTACATGCGCATGCATGTCATAAATTTGTACACAACTATCACATGCTTCACCTGATGAAATACCATCATAAGTTATAACATCAACATATTTGCTTCAAAGACATATTCGGACTTCACATAATAAATGAACCACATGTCAATAAACCTCATATTATGGCATCATAATTCCTATGCCACGTTATGCATATCATATCCATCATGAGTATTCAACATTAAATACCTCTCATCACGTAGTACATGAATATGTCAATATACCTCGACATAACGTCATAATGCCTATGCATATCATCATCATCATAAGGACACATCATCACGAAGGTGCGCAAAGGCACACAAATCCCCTATGAAATGTGTTCTTGAAAACAGCTAGGCTCAAATTTGTAGGCTGGAGTGCCCACTTTATATGCAGGTTTAGACTCAAATTTGTAAGCTAGAATGCCTATTTTCTATGCCTAAAAGTTTATAGTTCCATAACTATGTGTCAGAACAGTTTTTGAACTTCTTAGAGTATTTTAATAAATCTGAAGAATATGCCAGCTATAGCATGAGTCTTGGTATAGGCATTAACATTGACAAACCATAAAAAATCCATGGGCATATCTTCATTTGGATTATATTTAAACATTATTTTAGATTAGTGAAATCACCATGACTATCCTGTCAGGATGGATATATACAAACTATTTCATAAAATGTATGAATGAAAATTTTCAGCTTTATGATGATTTTAGAGTTTAGATAGCAAGTGTGAAGCTTTGCATTTTTTATTCTTGAATCACTTTCACCACTTTGAAATCGCCTTAGAATTTGACTTCTGAAACATTATACTTGCCATGAGCACTTGTCAAAGGATTATGTATATGGTTGCATTGGTGCTTACATAAATAAATAACCAAAATTTGAACTAAGGCCATTTTTTTTATTCTTGGTTGATTTCTCCAAATTCAAAGAAAATACATCTCAATTCTATTTTAGATTTGTGACTATGTCTTCTTACTACCCTATTTGAATGTTGTCCATGTATTTTGTAAACACACTAATTTCAGAGCTTCCTTTGTTCTATTGTTGTCCAAAAATGTGTGCTTTGTTTTGATAATAGCTCCATTTGCATGATGGAAAAAACAGTTTGATGATTAGTAACAAACTCATTAGTTTATGGATTTGTCTATCCATAAGAAGGAGATTCCAACACATTATACCTATATTACATTGAGAGCTATCCTACGTCTACCGAAAACAGGGTATTTCCTTGCAACCAAAGCTGAAGTGTTCTAATCTCGATTGATTATATCATATATGAAAGGAAAGTCGAGGTTCGATTTTGGACCCTCTCATATAAGAGTTTATTCTCAATACTATTGTCACAGTAAATCACATAGAAAGTGTTCAACCTATAATGGCACTGACTTACAATGTTCTAATGACTTTGCCTTTTATGTAGTTTTAACCATTATTTGATACCCTATCTTTATCATTTAGTGTTATATCATATTCAGACCATTTTGGCCCATTATCATATCCATATCCATGAAATGATATTCTCAGATGGGATCATTCTTAGAGAGCTTGGCTCGAATCTACATTCATATTATTCCCCCTCAGAAATGGCTTAATAAACGCACTGTAATTTTTGAGTTTTGTTGAGTTTTTCAGTGAGATGTTTTGTCAAACAACTTATAGATGCATTGTTGTAGGTATATATATATATATATATATATATATATATTTTTGAGCACAGTTATACACTGACCATAGGAACAACATAGAGTATTTAAATCACAAGCATGAAACATATATTGTGCCCATAAATGGTTCAGCCCCAAAAATACTCATTTATGTCAGTCATAGTCATAGATACCCCCTTAGAATATCTTAGAAATTTCCACAAAGAAATCTAAGTTTACTTGGTTGGTTCACTGTTGTATTATATCAAAACAATTGGTAGATAGTGTATTGTAGCTATTTCTCTTCCAAATTGTGATTAAAATAACATGCATAGTACTAAGCATACATAAAAGCGCACACCACTGAAGGTATACAATGCAGCAATAGTATGATTTCTGAGGTTCGAAATGATGATTTCGTATTAAATTTATCCAACCTAAAAATCATAGGTTTGGTTGCTCACATTGTTGTCACTAAATTTTCCTGTAATTAGCATTCGAAGTTCTATATTTTTGTTTCATTCATCGAATATAGTCATTTTATTTCATATTATTAAGTCAAAGGGTTCAATTCTAGCATTTTGTGGTGGCTCAATAAAATCTTATTTGATCATTATCCTCTCAGTGTATAATGGCTCAAATTGGAGTTTAATAAGGGATGCTTGGAGCTGCATGAGATTTGTCATTATAGTATGGGTTTATTATGGAAACTGTTAGGTTTTCTTTAATATCTTTAATATCCTTGTCTATTTTCTTTAATATGTTGTCTTTTGTTTTTGTGATTGTTGCATGTTCAAAATTTTGTTATTTTTTTAATTGGAAATGGTCAATCATAGAAATATGTGCATGAATTTTACAATACTTTTAATTTAGCCTCTACACTACTCTACCTTATGCCTGGTAGATCATATTCTTCAAAATTTACATTGATGGATTTTAATGAGTAGATTGGTTGCTTACTTAGCTAAGACAGATACTTTTATGGAGCATCTAAAAGCATGTTTTATTGTTTTAACTTTATGATACATCTAAATCGTACACTATGATTTCAGTTTAGTTTAATTAACTATTATGATGTTGAGTATAATGTTACATGAGGTTTCGTGATTCAAGGTTAATTACATATATTGGATAGAGTTGTCTAAGGAGAAATGGAAAGGAGAAGCTTGCATGTGATTATGGCCAACTTGGATCAGATGAACAAAAAAAAAGGTGCTAGATAGATACTTAAGGTGGTTGAGAGGAAGTGTCACAACAAGGGTAAGAAATCAATAAGAAGAGGCAACCTATTTTAGGACATAATGGAAGAGTTTTGTATAATCATAACTTGGTACTCTAAAGGTATCCCTATAAGGTCTATCTAAGGATGATGCACATAAAGAAGAAAATATTGGCAATCAACTAATGAAGTTGAATAATCATGGTAATAATGAAGGTCATTTTGAAGTAACCTTGAAGGTATGATGACATAGATTAAAGAAGTAAATCTGTAATAAAATTGATCAATTGGAGGAGATAATTTGTGTGCATGACAACATCTATAATATTTTTTCCCTCTAATGGGAGAGCCACATGCTAAAGTTTTCCATATGTGACTAACTATATGCATGAATTATGGATAAGAAGATGTATGATCAGGGAATTTTATTATGTTGATGTCTTAAAATAGCAGATGATAAGAAGATTACATTTGGTAGCCATCTTAATGAATTTATTTATAGGGTATTACCGAAGTTGGGGAATAGTAACAACATTTCCAAAGTTATCAATGCTATGCTTTTAAGAGACGAGGAAAAAAAACCACAATGATTGGAGGTGAGAAATTAAATTAAATTTAATAAAATAGAATGAAGTGAAGAAGTTTCCATTTTTGAAGCTAATAGACATGGAATATTAGGAAATTAAGACTAGGAGAAAAATAAAAAATATATCTATGAATATCTGGTAGGAGGAAATGAAGGGATGTTCTATCAAGAAGAAAGTTTTTTTAAGGGTATTGATGACTCGACCGAGAAACATGATTGGTAATCATCATAGTAATAATCTACATAGTTTAAAAGTGTGAAGATATGAAGTTGAGTAGTTTTGTTCCCATAGCATTAAAAGAGGTTATTTCCACAGAACACCACACATTTAGTTTTTTCATGGACAATGATGGTAGTAGTGTTTCCAACTCTAAAATAAAAATACTATTTAATGAACAAGAAACTCTTGTCAAACTTGAAGAAGGGTGAATTTACAATAAAGAAATCAAGTGGTATTGAGATAGGAACTTGATGAGATAAGAAAATATTTTTGTGGATGAAAATGATAATTGTTAAGTGATGTATGTATAAGTCAACATGGATCAAAAAACCCTCATGCAAGTAAATTAAGAATGATATAAATTTAAATCATAATGCCCTAGTGTTTATATGCAATTGACTATAGTGGTATTAGAATCGGTAAGCCAAAGGGTAAATGGATGTAAAACCAAGGGCTTTTAATTGTGAGATAGATGATTTAAAAAAAAATGGTTGTATAACTAGTAATATCTTAACAATGAGTTTCACCAAAAATTCCTTGGGGAAGGAAGAATATATGACGAGAGATTAAGAATCAAGATGATGAGGCTCATGTGAAATTTAACAATGTACTTAGATGATTATGCCTATGGTGTAATTGGTCAACTTCCTAGTTGAAAGAAGTTGAAATGATTATTGAAAAAGTAATTGGTATCTTGATGAAAACATAACACTAATAACACTAATGAGATTACATAGATCCTAGATGGATGTTGAATAATCTTAGTTCATAGTTGAATGTTTGTAAAGTAAACGAAATTGATTTTTCTGATGAATCATGATAAGAATGCTTATAGAGTATTATTCTATATTTTATAAATATTGAGATGTTTCTCATATTGATGATGTTTCATTATATGATGGTATGATGGTGATCATGCACACGTGGTTCATATTTATATAGTTGTTACAATAGTGATGATGCATCCTTACGCTGATGATGATATGCATAGGAATTATGATGTTATGTCAAGGTATATTGACATATTCTTTTACTACATGATGATAGGTATTTAATGTTGAATACTCATGATGGATATGATATGCATAACGTGGCATATGAATTATGATGCTATAATATGAGGTTTATTGACATGTGGTTCATTTATTATGTGAAGTCATGATATGTCTTTGATGCAAATATGTTGATGTTATAACTTATGATGGTATTTCATGATGTGAACGATGTGATAGTTGTGTACAAATTTATGACATGCATGAGCATGCAGTTCGTTATTATTCATAATGTTACAATTAACAATGATGAATGTCATGTGGATTATTTTCTATGATACTATGATGGTATAGCTAATGCATTGGTTGCATGTTGAGGTGTGATGATTGACAGGACTCCACAAATGGGCCGAGAGGGCCGGTTTATTGGATGATCTCGTGCAAGCCCATACGCATAAGGGAGAACAAGTAACACCATATGCGCTGGGGACAAACTCAATCAACACTACATATGCCAGTGGTTCCTTCATCTTGTGTAGCTCTTAATGGACAACTCTTGAAGGGCTATGGGACCATCTTGAGGAGGCCAAGTGCCTGATGTTCAAGGCTAGGTGCCTAGTATTATATTGGGATGCCGAAGTTTGGTAGGGTTGTAAGGACTTCGATGCCTGGGGTTGTGCGCCTTAGTGAGTTGTGGAGGGCCAACCTTGTGAGATGCCTAGTGACATTGAGCACTGTACCAGATGGATGCCTTGGGGTCTTGGGGGCAGATGAGGTCTGAGTCAGGCACGAGCCTTTGGGCCAGCCTTGGACTAGGATACAGACCAAGGAGGCTTATGCCTAATTCCGAAAGTGCGAGGCTTATGCTTGATTCTAGAAGTGGGAGAAAGGACAGAGATTCCTTGGGATTTCCTGAGTGTTGTGAAACTTTCGATGCCTGCTAGTTATACTAGTTCTGCAGAGGGTGCCGAGACTGTTACATGAGTAATAAATAACAAAATAAATGTAATGTTCCTTAATAATAAATAATAAATAATAAAAATAATAAGCAATAAAAATAATAAATAATAAATAATATAATATAA